>QVTF01011546.1:17500-19078 GCA_003573665.1 Oxygymnocypris stewartii | reverse complement strand
CGCGTTCTATCATGACAAAGTGACACAAATGTAAAATTATTTGAAACGGTTGATTTGTCGCGTCGTCTTTTGTTTCCGCAAACGTCTTTTGTTTTTTATCCGCCGTCTCTATCTTTCTGTCGTCGCTCGGCTCAGCTGATGTCCGTCATGTGCACGGAGCGCTCTCCTCGCATCCTGAGTAGACACGCCCCTTACTGCTGATTGGCTACAAGTTTGATTTTATACTAGGCCCCGTCTTTTGAAAAAACACATACCCCAACTTTAGCTCAACTTTGCTTTAAAATGAATATATTTACAACCTTTGGGTCCATTTTAAACCAGCCATATACTGCGTTTAGACAATAGTTGAGCTAAATATATATACCCATTTTTTATATTTTTATATTTTTCCATTCTATCTTTTTTTTTTAGTTATATTATAAAAATGTAATAATAAAAACATTGCTACGTGTGCTGCGTTAGGCTAACTGAGACTTGTTACAGCACTTGCGTATCATTGCTCTTATATTGGTTTTGATTGCTTCTATTGTCCCCCTTTGGATAAAAGCATCGCTAAATGACTGAATGTAAATGTACCCAGTCAAACATTTAACCCAACCAATAGCTGGACTTGTTTTTAACCCAGCATTTGTAGGTAGAGTGTGCTATAGCCGTACAGACAGCAGCGATCGATGGTCATTATTCATATTATCCTGTGAGCATGTGTTGTGGTTTCAGCCGTAGTGCTTGTGTTCTCCAGCTGGTTGCGAACATGCTGCTCTTCACCGGAGTGAATCTGTCGGGTCTGTTCGTTCGGATACTGACGGAGAGAGTGCAACGCAAAGCCTTCCTACAGGCCCGAAACTACATCGAGGAGAAACTGCGCATGGAGGACGAGAACGAGAAACAGGTAACAGTCATAAGATACACGATAAACACAATCAAAACCTCACTGTCAATAAACAGAGCTGCACTCTAAAAACACTGTGTTTCATTGACAAAACACATGCAAAAGTTTGCATCTATCGTTTTGAGTTACGACAACTAATGAAATATTATAACCAAGTTAATTTATAGCAAAAACACATGTTTTCAGTTAATTGCTCACAAGAGTTATGTTGTTCTGGTAAACCAGCAAACATAGCAGCATCAAATAGCGGGCCATTCACTAATGATGCATCAATTTCAATAGTTATCCTCCTTATCCAGTCCTGATGCAAAGCATGCTTGGAACTTGAAATCCACTGGCCAGTTTACAAATTATCAATACAATTTAATTAAGCTTTAACTTAATCTTTGGTCTTTATTTTAGGGTCTCTTTAGCATGCATATTACTAGAATATTAGCCATTTATTAGTAGTAATTAAGCACATATTATTGCCTCATTCTACATCCTTAATCCTACCCAAATCCTGAACTTAACAACTACCTTACTAACTATTAATAAGCAGCAAATTAGGAGTTTATTGAGGGAAAAGTCGTAGTTAATAGTGAATAAGTGTTATCCTAAAGTGTTACCATAACTTTTTATTTATTTAATTAAAAAACAATCAACACAGAAGTTTAAGTTTGAATGAACGAAGTTAATGTAATGATCAA
>QVTF01011546.1:0-12500 GCA_003573665.1 Oxygymnocypris stewartii | reverse complement strand
GATAGAAGATTAGTTAGGTACGCAGGAGCTAAACCATTTAGGGCCTTATAGGCAAGTAATAATATTTTGTAACTGATACGAAACTTAATAGGTAGCCAGTGCAGAGACTGTAAAATTGGAGTAATATGATCATATTTCTTGACCTGGTAAGGACTCTAGCAGCAGCATTTTGTACTATCTGTAGCTTGTTTATTGAAGATGCAGGACAACCACCTAGCAGTGCATTACAATAGTCCAGTCTAGAGGTCATGAATGCATGAACTAACTTTTCTGCATCAGAAACACTTAACATGTTCTGTAGCTTGGAAATGTTTCTAAGATGGAAGAATGCTGTTTTTTGTAACATTGGAAAATATGATTTTCAAAAGATAGGTTGCTGTCTAATATAACACCCAGATTTTTTGACCGTAGAGGAAGTAACAGTATATCTGTCTAGTTGTAAATTGTAATCCAAGAGATTCTGTGTACTGTTTTTTAGGTCCAATAAGTAATATCTCGGTCTTATCTGAGTTTAAAAGGAGAACATTATTGGTCATCCAATCTTTTATATTTTTAACACACTCTGTTAGCTTAGATAGTTTAGAAGTTTCATCTGGTTTTGTTGAGATATATAGTTGAGTGTCATCAGCATAACAATGGAAACTAATCCCATATTTTCTAATAATATTACCAAGGGGCAACATATATAATGAAAATAACAGAGGACCTAGGACAGATCCTTGTGGTACTCCATACTTTACTGGGGATAATTGAGATGCCTCCCCAATTAAATAAATAAGTTGTAGCGATCGGACAGATAGGATCTAAACCATCTTAGAGCCTGACCTCAGACCTCTCATTCTGGTTTGATTCGCTGACTCGTCTCTGTCGTTTCATTATTACAGTTTTTTTCAGCTGCGTACACTCATTTTCAAAACTTTACACACAAATCCAATAATTGCACATAAAATGCAAAATGCCTCGCATTTCTTGCAAAACGAAGCACTGCCTTCAACTATCACAAACACATCTCAAAAGCAAACACCTTTGCCATAATAATAATAATAATAATTCATGTTAGATGTGTGCGTGTTGCACAACTGTGTGTTGTGTTTTGCAAAAAGTGTTTATGAAATTGAAACTGAGTCAAAGGCTGATAATTAGTGTCTGGTTTTGCAGATTTGGTGTGTTTCTGCTGTTTGAGTCTCAGCTTTCAGAAACTGTGTGACAAGGAAAGATTTTGTGAGTAAGCAGCTGAAACAAACAAACAAAACTGTAAATCAGATACGATACACACAGACCAGAGCTGATGTCTCCTGATCGGTCACTTCTTACATTAAATAATCACTGAAGCCTCAATCAATACAACTCTGACACCCAGGTTCAAATAAAGCAGCACATATACAAATACTGTACAGATCTCTTTTAGGCTGAGCTCCTGATGGACAAACAGCAGATTCTGAGGGTAAACGTTTTCTTAAAGGGACAGTTCACCCAAAAATGTAAATGATGTCATCATTTACTCATCCTCAAGTTGTTCCAAACCTATATGAATGTGTTTTATTTCTGAACACAAAAGGGAAGATATTCTGAAGAAAGTTTGTAACCAGGCTGTTTGGGGCACCATTGACTTCCATAGTAGGAAAAACAATACAGAATATCTTCTTTGTGTTCAGAACAAACACATTCATACAGGTTTGGAACAACTTGAGGATGAGTAAATGATGACATCATTTGAATGTGTTTGGGTGTACTGTCCCTTTAAGAGAGTAAACACATGTCTTTGTTTTTCCTCCCTGTGAAAGTGTTAGGAAGCATCTAATAATTTATCGTGTTGTTTTTTCCTGCAGTATCCTGTTTGCGGATATAGGTGGGCTTCACGTGTCCTGGCGTCGCAGTGCACGGCGCAGGAACTCGTTAAAACTCCTCAACGAGCTCTTCGGCAAGTTTGACGAGCTTGCCACGGTAAGTCGATCTCATTGGTTCACGCATGTGTGCTATGGTAACTTCACACCCCGACAACAGCCACAGGAGGACAGGTGTGAGTTATGCATAATCAGAGAGTTATTTGTGATAAAAATGAAACGATGACAGCGGTGGGACCATGTTGCGGCTGATCAACCTCAGAGTTATATGTGTGAAAGACAAGCATCTTGTCAAGGACTCAGTATCTTCATCTGTATCTAATTTCATAGTAAAACTACCTTAAATGTATCTATATCGAGCACCCACGTCAACAACAGATACAACAAACAGAGGAAATCACCTTTCCAATGTAATTAGACGCTTCATTGATTATATTAGAGACGTCGATATTTACACATTCTCTCAGATTTTAGTAAGCGTCTTCACTTTGAGAGGCTTTAAAAAAAACAAAAAAACAACAACAATGGGGGTTGGGGGGGGGGGTGACAAATGGTCAATAAAGCACTGAGGAAGGTCATGCTCCACTTTTTCGTTTTTGACGATAGAATGTGAATTTATTTTGGCATAGACCTAATACTGTTCATTATAAAAGTACTGATACAGCAAAGGTGTTTTATTATAAATATATAAAATAATATTAGAATGTCAGATATTTTCTCACTTGGTGATGTTTTTCTGAATATGATTTAGTGACGTTTTAGGTACACTGAAAAAAAAAGTATTAATTAATTAACTTTAAGGTAAGTGGTTGCAATACATTGATTTTAGCTACATTTAAATAAACACATTTAGTTGACTAACTTTCAACATGTTTTGATTTTTTAATTGTTTGCAAAATAGTATCATTCTTTTCAGTGTATCAGGGGTGATATTTTCAGTCCAATCAGAGTCGTTTTCAGTTCTCACGCTTGATAAACCTCTTCGTTAGGGTTTGTGAAGGTAAAGGTGCTTAATGTGAAGACATGTGCCTGTTCAAGTCAACCTGTAGATGTATCTCGATGTAATCTAGACATTAGAATAGCTTACGTTCGCATGTGCCTATGAAATCCTTTAATCCGTGGATTACACAGACATGTTTCTGTCAGCGTCAGAAGGTCTTTCAGCAGGCTCTGCGCTCAGTGTGAGTTTGTTTCGTTGTTCCACACGTTTGGACTGTCTGCTGAATCTCACACATACTGTCCATATAATCACTCTAGACTCGGGCCTCCGTTCTTATGCTGTGTCTGAAGTATGTGTACTAGGTTTGTTGTTAAAATCATTGTGCATTATATTCGTACATATTTACTGATATCTCACAACAGAGTGACCCTTAAGGGTACAGTATATTATATATAAAACATGTAATATTTGCAGCAAACTGTTGTAAAGACTTTATATTTGTCTAAAGGGGCATTCAGTGTCAATGCAGCTACACGTTGACTTGAAAAATACTTGCTTCCTATGTTTGAACTTTCACCATTGTCATATAATGCAACAAGGATGGCTAAAGTCAACAGATTTGACTAACAGGGTACAAAACTCTTTGTGAAAATTACATAATGATGCTTATAATGTCATTTTACCCTCCTGTAATTTGGCTCTGAATCTCAGGTGGAAATTGTCATTTTGGCCATCCTTTACAATACAATGGATTACTCTGTAAATACACATCTGAGATATTTAACACTTTAGCTTTCATTAAGTATTAATGAATTAATAAATAATAATAATTGTTGACCAAATCAAACCTTTTAGCAGGGAAGTTTCTGAAATGGGGTTAATTTGCTATTAAATAACTCTATAGCACTGTTTGTTCCCTATTGAGATCCCCAATTCGTCGGTCATCCGACGTGATGTCTCCATTCCTTCCTTTAGGAACGAGGGTTACATACGTAACCGAGGCGTTTCTTTAAGTGTACAACTTTTTTGAATGAAGAAAAATGTACTAAATGCACCTTAAAATATGCTTTTATCCAAGTTGACTAAATAAACACACTTATGAATGAGGAAGAAATCAGAGGCAATTTATCCTAGCGATGTCAACAGTATTATTGTAGTTCCAAGACAAACCAGAACCAGAAGGGAATAGAACAGAAAGGACACAGCAGGTTGCTTTATAAATATAAAACATGAGCAGTGCCTGTATTTTTAGTGGTTGTGGGGAATTAAGTGCCTGTGGAAGAGGAGCATATTCAGCTGGCTCATGAGCGTTGTGATCTTCTCAGCAGTTTGACCTGGTTATAATGGTTATGTGAGGTGAGCTGAGCTCATTCACTCAGTCCTAGATGCCTGAAGGTGACGCAGAGATGAGATGATGGGGTTGCCAGGTAGAAAGACAGATATGGCTGTGTATGGGTTGTGTATATAGACAATTGGAGAGGACTAAGCACTGAACCCTGTGGCACCCAGTGATTATCCTCTGCCTCAACAAACCCTGAAATGATCTGCTCGTGTCATTGAACTATAGATCCTCTGATAGCATCTGATGTTCTCTCTGTTGAAGGTAGTGTGGACAGGTCTAGTATAATGAAAAAAGAAAAGAGAGAGCTGACTGAACACAGTTTTGACAGGAGAAGGATCAGTCTGTAGGGTTATTGCATCACTGTAGGGTTATTTATTTGTATTGTTTTCTCAAGTCGTTAGGTTAACCGAGTGGTGGGAAGATGCCAGTAATAAAACATATAAGAGGATTGTTGAGTGGAGCGCTATTCATTGGGCAAAAACACTTTTAAGTTTGATCCAATTAAGTGTTTATATTGTGTGACGTGCAGACTCACAGACTTGGTATTGTGGGAAGCAGTTGTGATTGTAACTGACCGTGGATCAGGATTAGAGTGAGGATGTGTTTCATGAGACCAGTCTATGATTAACACTGCTGTGATTAATTATAGATTCCTGTTTTTCTGTTTGGCGGATTATATTTGAGGTGGAATATTTATTTTGACAGCACTGAGAACACCAGCGCCTGAGCACACTGCATTTTCATATTATCCTGCATGCATGTGCAGATCTTTTGTGAGCTATTAAGTGCATAAAAGATGTAACCAGTTTGAGTAGAGTGCCATCCCTGTCAAAAATCACTTTTGCCATATTGATGTTGCAATCATATCAGTCATGGTGCATATTGCAGTCATGCCATATTGGTGTTGCAATAGACTGGTAGTAGTAGTTATAGCCCTTTATTGTCACTAGTCACTAAGTACTAGTGAAATTAGCCATCAACCTTTCCATACATACACAACATACATATGACAACGGGGTAGACAGAAACAGGAAGACAGGGAATTAAGAAAAAATACAGCATTACATGAGGAGAGAGGAGGAGAAATTTTTTTTTACCCCCAGACTATGCTCCATTGGGGAGTACAGTGTGAGAACAGAAAAAAACACCTCAGCACAAAAGCACATATACCATAAACACATAACTTTGCACAGGGGGAAATATATCCAGCTCTGGCAAGCAGCCATCCGGTCCGGTGCCATTCGGGACAGCCTGGCGGGATGAAGCGTCCGGAGTCAGATTGATCGGGGGAGGGGAATATGTCTGTAATCGGGCAAGGAGCAGAGAGTCATCGTTGCAGCACTCTTCCCAGGGTAGTTTATCCAGCATGACCTTGGCCGAGGCCAGCCGGTACGGGGGAGCCAGAAAAAGATTGATTTGTTTTGTCTTGGGGCGGACAGCTGCATACCTTCACAGCTGTTCTCTCTGTCCATTCTGATCTCTGAAATCATACATTTTCACTTGCAAAGCCGTGAGTTTCATCATGATGGAATCCATATTCCGGTTAATAGTCTCAGTCTCAATGCTGACCGCTCTTCCCACAGCTTCAACCAAAACGGGCAGCCTTGTGAGGCTTTGGACAGCTGTTCCCGTCTTCCTGAATTTTTTCGATAACCCAGTGGCAAAGCCTAATCCAATCAGCAGAATACCTGTTATCATGGTACCGAAAAGGTAGATATCTTCAATGTCCTCCACGGAAAGAGCCGCCAGACATACGATTTGCCACCCTCTCCCACGCATCCCTCGTATAGCCCGCTGCGAACGTCCCGTCCGGACAAAACAGGTTCCCCAGAACCCAGGCTTCTCAGTGAGAAGATGGTGTCAGTTTGCACTGAGAGACCAGTTGATCAATCCATAATCTTCTAGTTTGGAGAGCCGTGCAGAGAGAGCCTCTCAATAGATGAGACGAGACAAAAGAAGCAAGCAGGGAAGAAAAGGGGGAGGACGGGGAGTGAAAATGCGACCGCCTCCGTTGAGAGCCAAACGAGATGGTTTTACCATGTTTAAGTGTGTTTCGGGTCCGATGACCCGAGTTCAATTGACACCCCCCCTCCACTGCCCCCACTGGTTTGTATTCATACTGTTTTTTGGTTCCGAACCATGGTTCGTTTGGTCTTTAGAGTGACAGCAAGTTTATCCCTGTTACTAGGTAACGAGGATGCGAAAGACAGCCAAATTAATGGATGCTTTGCTTGCTTCGGTTTTGTACTTCAGATTTGGAACATTTTGATTAATTTCCAAAGTGCTGACACAGAACGCATATGCTTATTTGTCATGACTGTAATGCAACGGTCCAAAAGTCTGCAAGCAGAAATAAGATGCATTCCTCTCTTCTGCATCAGTCACGCTTATCAGGAAAGTGAGTGAGTAAACACATGTATACCAAGTTTGACCAATTCATACATCATCAACTGATTTTGTATGATTGCGTTCACATCAGAAGCAGAGTTTGCATGAACCGCACACAAGAACACTCTTTGTAGGCCTTTTTTGCTTTGGGACTTACCCATGTGTTTCTAAAACTGTTTTCTGATTTATGAGTCAAGTAAGGATTGAGGTTGACTCATCACTTGCAGAGACTATCATCTTTTGCTCTACAACATCAGTTACACTCAGTCAAATCTCAAATGTGATACTTGAGCTGCCATGTTTACAGTGTGAGTCCCTAATGAGCTGCTGTATGAGGATGATGATGATAATGAGACGCACTTCAGTTCATAAAACGTCTGTCTGCTGTTTAGCAGCTTACTGTATTTTTCATACTGTATGTTTGACCGGCCTGTAACTGATGTATAGAGACATCAAGGGCAAAACATGAAATTAACCAAAGAGGTTATTTTACTCCTACAAATGAACCTTCGGTTTTGAAGCCCTTGGGCGTTGTCTGGGTCTTCTGGATTTACGGTTATGGTATATTCTGAGCAGCTCATATTCATACGAGCACTCAGTGTTCATATTCACTGTCTTAGATGGCTTACTGCTATATATTGCTCTCATTTCTCCTCATTTAGATTTAAATGAAGAGGCTGGCACAGATTTGTCAGTGGTGAGATCTAATAATCTTCGTTCCTGAAGAGTGAAGAACAGACGCTGTGGCTTCTGAAGGGCTCTTGGCTTAATGATGCAAATGCATGCAGTGTTTGTGATGATGCTGATATACTTTAATATTTCTGTGCTCCACTTTCCCTCTGAGATGACTGAATCTCGACTGTGAAAGAGCAACACTCCAGATTTAGTTTTCTTGGTAACACCTTCTTTCAATAGTCCACTTAAGACATTCCACTTATTATAAGTAACTTTGCAACTACATGTCTGCTAACTCTCTTTAGAGTATCCCCTAGTAAAAAAGTAATAGTTATTTCATACTACTACAGTTCAAATCTAACTCATGCACAATGCACTTTTCTTAATATTAAGCCTAAAATGTGTTTTAATGTCACTTTTGATGAGGATTATATGATGAATAAGATTGAATATTTAAAGTGCACCTGAAGTATACTTGCAATAGTGCCACATTAGCACAGTAAAACATACTAAGTATATCTTTAATTGTACTTCAGCACTACTTCTGCACAATTAAAATGCATTAAGTACAAATTATTCTAATTTGTACAAATTATTCTATTCTAATTTAGCTAACTTTAAGTAGGTCTATACCAGTTGGGTGTACTAAAAGTACAATTCAGGACATTTTATTAAGTATAAATATGTAGTATACTTAGCATTAAACAAAGGTATTTTAGATACATTTGCATATATTTGTTCTTCAATCGGGATTGTTAGGTAAGCAGATAGTATAATACTCATCTTTTTATATAAACCTCATATAGTCACACATCTCATACAGGGCAGATCTTTAGTAGGGAGGTTAGTTTGGTACATTTATATATTCATTAGACACATTTTTGCTCTGATTAAAGACTAAAGAGAGTCTTTGAATTCATAACCCAGGTTATTTTTGAGAAATGTGACAAGCCTTTGGCAACATGAGCGCTGTTTCTGTCATCCAAACAGAAGGTAATGATTTCTGTGACCTATTTAGTGCATTTCTGACAGCTTGAGCACTTTTGAGGAAGGTCTGAAATCTGCGAGGAGAAATACAGTATGCATTTTGTCCATGAAGAACAACGCATATTTATTTGTCAGTAACTGAATGAAAACTGAATGAGGTCTCTGTCTCAGGCTGAGAGGACTCAGACATTAATGGGGGATTGTGTATAAAAAAAAACGTCACCAAAATGAATGCAAATGCCTACAAAATTGAGCCCAGGAGAATCGTAGTGATGTATGTTAAGCTTTATTAAGCAATATCACAAGAGCAAGTAGTTTGCACACACACACACACACACACACACACACACACACACACACACACACACACACACACACACACACACACCACACACACACACACACACACCCACACACACTCTCGCACACACACACACACACACACACACACACACACACACACACTCTCACACACACACCACACACACACACACCACACACACACACACCACACCCACACACACACCCCACACCCACACACACACACACACACCACACCCCACACATACCACACACACTCTCTCACACACACACACGCACACACACACACACACACCCCACACACACACACACACACACACACCACACACACACACACACACACACACACACACACACAGTGTTTACAGAGACGGGTGGTTTGTCTCATGCCTGTTAGTGTGTGTGTCTGCAGTTGAGCAGCAGATGTAGGTCTGTGTCTTCAGAGATATGCGAGTCTTCCACAGCCAATATCACATCAGTCACAGCAGATATGAGCTGGCGTTGCTATGCGGTTGATAGGGTATTTCTGGGTGTTTTCTTTCTGTCTGTTGTGAAGAGATCTTCTGGTCTGTAGACGTGTGATTTTTCAGCTGTTTTATGGTCCAGCAGCACACTCTCCTCAACAACAACACATTTTGATTTGATAACACACCTGGTGTTGTGCTGTGTTGAGCTCATTACGATGTGTGTGTGTGTGTCTGTGTGTGTGTGTGTGTATGTTTGTGCGAGAGAGAGTGTGTGTGTGTGTGTGTGTGTGTGTGTGTGTGTGTGTGGTGTATGTGTCTGCGAGCGTGCATGTGTGTGTTGTGTGTGTGTGTGTGTGTGTGTTTGTGTGTGTGCGTGCGTGTGTGTGTGTGTGCGTGCGTGTGTGTGTGACATGAGTTATGTAACAAAAAGTAAAATCAGTGATTGCACTCATATAAAGCGGTTGATGTGCATTTAATTGACATCTAATATCGGTATCATTGTTATTTAAAGTAGCACTAAAACCAAATTTGCTTCATTATCCAATAAGCGAGATCCTCCGCAAATGATTTGTTGCTACTCTGCATTTCTTCTCTTCTCAAGCTTGCTTTCTAATCCACTTGTCTAAAAAATATGTATTACGATTATTGTTGACTATTTAATGAATTGCTTTGTTCTTCTTTTGGGAGTCACTTTGGATAAAAGCATTTGCTGATTGTATAAATGTAAACGTGATAAAGAATCGACATGCTCAACACATCAAAGATACGAAGAGAAAAGCAGCAGGTGCAGTATTAGGACAGATCTGTCTGTAGCAATTTCAGTAATGACAACCCTCCTGATGAGTCTGACAATTAAATCTTCAGCGGCGGAAATCAAAGAAAAGCGCTGGGTTGATTTTGGACTGGATTGTAATGCAGATTGTGTACACTTCAGCTAGAGCTCTTCTGTTATAATCGAGCAGCCACAGGCATTTACTGTGCTTCGCTGATTTACACGTTGATAGTTTTACATACAAATCAATACTGAGATATTTGAAACAGTTCAATACTGATTTTCCACATAATCAATGCATTGATACCAGCTGTTTCCTCTGACAGCGCTTTATTTTCACACACATAATATCCAACAGATGATTTATAACGAGATGTGTCTGTCACAGAAGCTTGAACGATTCAAATTAAAAGGCTTTAACTCTGCAAATTAACAAATTAAGACTTAAGTATTGTATTTTGCTCTCCTGTAAGTTGAATTATAAAATATTTTTGTATTAAAGATAATAATAATAGTAATAACAACATGTTTATTACTATATGTATTATTATATTTAAATGATTTGGTGTCCTAAAATCACTAAGGTGAATGTGATCACATTGCACCAGGCCTGCATTTAACTTTAAAATGTACAAACATGTCTTATACTGTTCAGATTGAGTAGCAGCTTTTCACCACGGTATCACAATGGTATTGAATATTGATATTTTATAAAGCATCATATCAAATATAGAAATTCCAGCACTAGTTTGTATTAAACTCGTGCTGCAGGACTCAAGACTTCACTGCCGATAACCCAGAGGCTCGAAAAGAACAGATATATGCAGAATTAATGTATATATGTGACCCTGGACCACAAAACAAGTCATAAAGGTCTTTTTTTATTATTTATACATCAATAAATAAATTACATTGATAAATAAATAATCTTTCCATTGATGTACGGTTTGGACAATATTTGAAAATCTGGTGCAAAAAAATCTAAATATTGTGAAAATCATCTTTAAAGTTGTTCAAATGAAGTTTTAAGCAATGCATATTACTAATCAATAATTCAGTTTTTATATTTACGGTAGGAAATATCTTCATGTAACATGATCTTAATATCCTAATGATTTTCTGCATAAAAGAAAAATTGATAATTTTGACCCATACAATGCATTGTTGACTGTGCTGCTAATGACTGCTTTTGTGCTGCAGGGTCACGTTTATACCCAAATCACTGTGTTGTCAGAAAGTCACATCGCATCAGCCATGACAGTCCCTATATTTCCCGACGCTGGCTGCTGCTGTAAAGCTTGTCCTCCTGCTGTGCTCATCTGCAGGAGAACCACTGCCGGCGGATCAAGATTCTGGGCGACTGCTATTACTGTGTGTCTGGCCTGACGCAGCCCAAGACGGATCACGCTCACTGCTGTGTGGAGATGGGTCTGGACATGATCGACACCATCACGTGAGTGTGGGCTTTAGTGTTCAATCACACAGGCTTCACTCTAGTGCAGTGGTCTCAAGTTCAATTCCTGGAGGGCACCAGCTCTGCAGAGTTTAGCTCCGACCGTCTCTAAATCATTATCTGCTTGGAAGTTTCTAGTAGGGATGGCTGACGCGAAACTGACGTTTCGACACGGTGTCGAGATCTGAAGCGCAGATGTTTCGAAACACCCATGTCACGTGACTAAGGCGATTCGAAGCAAGTGTTTCGAGGTGTGGCATACTGCGTTTGATTGACAGGCTCGGGAACAAATCACACAATTGCACATCTGTCTCAACCTAACTCCCACAAAGTGGAGTTAACGCATCTTCACTTCTCACATTTTTTCAAAGGCTGGATAAATTCTATGTAAAAATAGAAGTAGGCTAAGTCTATCAACAGCAGAACAATTAATATTTTCAATAAAAAATTACAAAAAAACAAAAAAAAAAGTAAGACATTGTGGCTTGATGTATTTTATTGTCTATTTTTCATGACCAAAATACCACTTATTTATTCACAAAGAGTTCATTCAGATGTCAGACCGATGTTTCAATACTTTACAAGAACAGAGCAATAAAAACACACATATTGTTTATTATAATTTTGTGAAGATGACTGCTTCACCCAGGATTCGAACCCAAGGAGACAGCATTCACTAACCACTCCCCCAAATCACTAACACAACATACATTATAATTCATTAATTCGCTTAACTGTTTCTTTGTCGACGCTGTTTCAGAGCAATACTTGAAGATGACCACTAGGTGGCGGGTTTCGAAGCCTTTTGTTTCGACTGTGTCTACCGAGCCTCGCTCTTCACACCACTAGTGTCTAGTAATCCTGAAGACCTTGATTAGCTGGTTAGTGTTTGATTAGGGTTGGTGCTAAACTGTGCAGAGCTGTGGCCCTCCAGGAATTGATTTTGAGACCAATGCTCTAGTGTGTACTATATCCTGCAATGCTTCCCCTCAGGAACCGAGGAAGCGTTCGGATCCATCTGCAAAGCTTTATTCAGAGACGTGGTCATTAAACAGGCAAGGTTCTGACAATGGCAAACAGGTATATTAAGGGCAAGGCTAGAGAAGTATCCTAAACAGGTAAAGCTAACAATATCCAAAGGGCTTGACTAAAGAGGTAAACAGGTTGGGGCAAACAGAATCCAAACCCAAGGTAACAGGTCAAGATACACTGGCAAGAATATGACTAGACTAAGAAAACTAAAGATAGGCTCTGTAAAGTAGTTATCACAGTGATAGGTGCTAAACAACACTCGGCAGAGAGAAAGAAGAA
>QVTF01011545.1:0-19108 GCA_003573665.1 Oxygymnocypris stewartii | reverse complement strand
AAACATTTCTTGGCTAAAAGTATATAAAGAAAAAAATCACATAAAAATAAGAAAGTTGCCTTTTCGGATGCCTCATCGATTTCATTGCCTTTTTTGGCAAGTATTATTTTATATTATATTATTATATTAAAAAACTATGCATTTAATAAATACTTTATCACTCTAAAAAATGGTGCAGTTTCTGTATCTGGTAGCGGTGCTATATAGCCCCTCAGTCATGCCAAAGAACCGGTGAAGAACCACTGAAACACCAAGATGTGGTGCTATGCAGCACCAAAAGTGGTTCCCCTATGATAACAAGCCAAATAACCACTTGTAGTGCTATATAGCACCTTTTTTTAGAGTGTATATAAATACTTTGCAATTTAAATGTCATTTTTTGCATTAAATAGAATGAGACATTTTGCATCAGTAATGACAGAAAATTAGGGAGTCATCATAAAAATAACATCACTTCATGTTCCAGCAACTAAGCTAATAACTACTTTTTTATCTTTTGATTTTGAGATGAAATATGGCATTCTTGACAGGTTTTGTGAGATTCACCAAATATGATCAAATACCATGAATTCTTCTTTTACCTTGTGGTCAGGCACACGTTTTTCCACCCAACCCTTGCCATAGTGTGGAGGCAGGACCGTTCGGTATACATGAGGAAACACTGGAAGTAGATCCACACTTGCAGAAGGTTGGAAACCCAACACATGATGTCTGGGTGGGATTTCCCACTGCATGGGACAACCAAGCAGAAGAGAAGAACAAATTACCACTGTGATCTATTCAGATCCATCTCATTAAGAAGAAGTAAAGAACTGAATCAGGCTTGGTGGCAATGAAAGCTGTTAAGAAATTATTTTGGTCATTTATGGGAATCTTTTGGAAGTATTTTTGGAACAACACTTGCTGTTCTTAACCAACTGCAACAGAATACATGATAAATTCCCACGTATCAGCACAAAACATGAAATGTTTTTCCTCATAACATTTATGGCAGCAGACTTTTCTGGAACAGAGGAACCACTAAAGCTATTTTAGAGGTTCTCTACTGTGGGATGATTGGGTTCCATGAAGAACCTTTAACATCTGTGGAACCTTTCAAATCCAGGTTCTAAAAATCGACTGTTCACTGAAAGTTTACCTCAGGAACCAAAAAATATTTTTCTATGGCAAAAAAATAAAAATACATACACTTTTGGGAACATTATTCTTATGAGTGCAAGATTATTGATGCTTGGGTTCATTGAATCACTAATTGAGTTCTTTGAAGTTCTTTGTTGAACTTTGTGGAAAATAAGCCACTTGGACTGCATAGCCAATTTTTATTTTCAAGAATTCATAACATGATGCCATTTATTCAAGAGTATCTTCAATGTTGGATACTGTTGTTTTTGGCTGCCCGTTAAACTCGGTTCAAACACACAGCAATAATTTCAATATGAAATCAAAACTGGATTTTAATAACCATTCCTGATCCAAACCACCGTTCATACAGTACTTTTATATAATATTAAGTATCACTTAAAAACACATCATATTACATGGAAAAAATGGGTTGTGGAACATCATTTCATGTTTGACTTGAAGCTAGGAAAGTTCCTCTGCAGGCTACGCTGTATTCTTCTGCGTTCAGATAACACATTGTTCTATTACGCTCGGCTCTGCGTCAATGCCTCTCTGCAGTAGCAGTCAATCAAGGCTTCATGAAGGCCTGTCAGCAAACTCAAAGTCTCTGTTTAAATAATATACTCTTTCCTCCCACTGTCTCTCTCTCTCTGGTTCCAGTACAGTGCGACTGAGTTCATGCTTGCCGCATCATCTGAACCGCACTTTAATGATTTGAAAGCACAAAGTTCTCAATACCAGGGCTTTGGAGCAGTGATGATCATGCCTCTGGCCCAGCACACAGATTAAATGTCCACGCTGAGTTTGAGTCGTGAGGGGGAAGCAACCTGCGGATGTGAGGGTCATCTTGAGCGCAGCCGCCTCTATAGTTGTGAAGCAGTGGAGATGAAGGGAGGTAATGCTCAAAATTTAGATTTTCGGCTTTCAGCTCACCGAAAGTGATCAAACTTTATCAAATTTTCCGGCATATTTCAGTCCTTCCTGGCCATATTACTGAGCACATTCAGTCCCTTCAAATTAAACTTTTTCATGATTAATATCAAGAACTTGAATCGTTGTAATAAAAAGGCACCTTGGCTTGACTAAATCATTACCCACAGCAAGTCAAAATGCTCAGATGAAGATTTTTTCTTCTTGTGGACAGTTGATTGATAACTTCATTAGTGTAGTGTTTTACAGTAAATTTATATTTTCTGCACAATGGTAGCCTGCACATACTTTGATACACAAATTACTATAGAATCACTTGTACCACATATAACACAGAAAAGTAATGTTTTGACCAAAATAAAAATATTGATTAAGGTAGAAATAATATTACTCACCACATGCACACTCTAATTTTTTGGGTATGACCTCTGACCCTTTGGTCACAAATGAGAGTAATTTATGCTGTATGTATTTTATCGTAAAATACCAGTTTCCTGCTTGGAAACTGGAAATGAACAGCCAGTTTCGTAAATTCAAGTTGGGATTTACAACTGTGAAACTTGGACCATAATATTTTTATTATGTGAATGGGGTGAACCAATATTATTGCCTCTAGTGACATAATTTTGTTCCTTTGTCCTACAACAGACTTTTATACCCACAGATTCACATTTTATCTTGCCATTACAGAACCTATATAACAATATATATTAACATATACTAAATAACAATTTGACCATCTTTGTTGTATTTTACACAGCAAAAACAACACGTTATTTTACCAAACTTGCCTAGATAAACTAGATATGAATGATATAGATGTGAGTAATGTTTAAATGTTTGTCAATGAATGGGATGATTTTTTTTTTATCCATTGGATATTAAACGTGTTTCATGCGTTTAGGCTTTAATTAGATTTCCCCATTAAAATGGCCAAAATTAACCCAGTGTCCTCCACTATTCATATTATTTACGACAAGAAAGCACTTGATAAACTCATAATTATGACTTCAGAAATAAGAAATGTCAGACAGCATGTTAAGACTGCAGTATAACAACTAGGATCAAAAAGGAAGTTTTGTGAATTTCAGTCTGTTTGTTTCCTCTGAGATCTTCTAAATGCTCTCCTACGAGTTTACAAAGTTTAGGCTACACATGTAAAATGTTATAGTCTTTTCTTTGAAAATTGACCACAAATATGAATAACTCATCTTTTTCCAGAGCGCTGTATACATTCTTTTATAATCAACACAAGGAAGAAAACTGTTATATGGGGTTTAATGCAATCAAGATGGTATCTTAATGCCTTTAATGAGAGATCATGCAATATTTGTTCTTAGCAAGTTCAGTACTGACATTCATTTATACAAATAATTGTTGTGTAATAAGTTGTATAGTACTGTATCTAAACATTACATTCAGGTAAAATATCCAGTATGTATCTCTCATTAGCTTTTCAGGACTTTTGCAGCCAGAACTTAAATTAAAGGCATAAAGTACAGTATGTTATGGATGCAATCTTATCCTTAAGGACAATTTTAAAGCATTTTACTGGCATTATGTAACTCCATAGAGATCTGTCCTAAAGCCTAACCCTGCAGCAACAGAGTAAAGGTCAAAACTTTTAAGAGAAAACTTTTCAAAAAGGTCATAGTTTTTTCATTTGATTTGATAGAAGCAATTGTTTCTGATGCATGTGATTGATTATGTACACTTTCATATTATCATGCATACATCTAAATACATTCTGAAAATCTGATTCAGATTAATAATAGAAGACATAGGTCTCTGAAAAGTAATGATGGTCTCCCAAAGCATGGGGGACTGAACATCTAATCTATATTCTATACAATGTTATCTGTATTATCATATTCATTATTGTTGCTATTATATATTTATCAACTCAGTTTAACATTAAATGTTCTGAAGAGAAAGAGGGCTTTTTATTTCAAGCCCTGTTACCTGAACACTGGGCAGACTGAACTGACTGATGGTCGCGGGTTCCACGGCGGCAGCGCGCATCACAGGCACAACGGATCGCAGGACATCGGCCATCCCGAGACCGTCTGAATCACCGGAGGAGGGCGAGAGAGATGAGCACGGGAGGAGCAGAAGCCACCCTACACAGTCCGGAGGTGTTCGGGACCATCCAGAGCCACGGAGGAGCTTCGGCGCTCACGTGCACAGCTGAGGCTGAGCTTTAACGCGCTGGAGCGGGATCATTCTTGCTGCATCCTATATAGCTCAAAAACGGATGGATGGATACCGAGAAAGCTGTCCGTGCAGTGACACTGGGGAAAAACAGATAGATAGATAGATAGATAGATAGATGATAGATAGATAGATAGATAGATAGATAGATAGATAGATAGATAGATAGATAGATAGATAGATAGATAGATAGATAGATATAGATAGATAGCACATTTATCCGCGCCACAGCGACAAAAATGTATCATGCTTTATTCACGCTTTTATCATGCTGAACCACTGTCCAGAAGTCAGTTCTCTACATATTTTAGCACATATTCCGCATGCATGAACTGAATGATTTAAATGCATGGCAAAAACTCAAAGAACCTCGTAAAAGTCTGTACAAATGAATGTGTGCATTGGGCACAGACAATCTTGCTGTAAACATACAAAACTCCTTATGTAGGGGTACTTTAAGAATCATAATATGAATAAAACATATGCCCACTGAAACATATAACAGGCCACCCTCCCAAATTCTGCAGCCACGTGCACGCGCATGGATGAAACAGCTGGATGCAACATTAAAAAAGCTTCTCTGTATAACTTAAATGGAAAAATAATTCTGGCTTGTGCTCTAAAATAAACCACAACATGACTGCGTCAAGATTACAATTACCCAAAATAATGAGGTTTTCAATACTGCACTGTCCACAAGTCTTGAAAGTTTTGCTTATTTTAGCTGCATCACAAAAGCGCAAAAACGTATATGCATTAATTATATTAACCACGGAAGCAGACTCAAACATCACCGCGTGACTTGCCTGTTTACTCCACAGATAATCCTAAACATCACCGTAAATCAGAATCTGACCAAAAGCCCATTGAAGTAATAAACAGACTCCCCTCCTAAAATTCTGCAGCACATGCATGACCTAAACAGGTGGCAAGGCATCTCTTATCAAGAGATTGTCTGTGTAACTTAAACAGAAAAAAAGGTTATTCTGACGTTTATTTTTATTTATAAGATGCACCAAACATTAGATGCAAACTCACCTTTAGTTCAACATTATTTGTCTGTAAGTGTTTTGCTGGAAATAAATGAATAACGCAAAATATAAACTATAAGTTAAATATGAAAACGTATCTGCAGACGAAGATTTCTAATAATATCCGGTAAGAAAGGTGTCCAAAGTGCGTTCACGCGCCGTGGATCGCGCTTTCGTGTGCACGATCACACCGGTGGGTTGTTCATCTCACTCCGTGGGAATCTCGTGGAAATCTGTTCACTGTCAAGCCGATGAATCTCCAGCCTCCCGCAGTATTGCCTCGCAGAGCATCGCAAAATCCCCACTCATTACAGTATAATCCTCTGTTTCTCATTCATGCTGTAGAACTTGTATATGTTATGTAGACAATCCTCGATGATGAACAGATTCGACAGTGTTTCTGCTCTGCTGAAGTCCTCCTGGCAGTCCAGAACGGGTGTATTCTGCTTTCTGAGCGGATCTGATGGCGCCGTGCGCAGCACAACACAGTGCGTCAGGACGCGCAAAGACGCACGACTCGCACTCTGATGATCTGGGATGATTAGAATATTGTGACAACTGTTTTAATCATTTAACAGTGACACGACTTACCTTGTTTAAAACCTAGATGGAAGTTTTTTTTCTGAAGTTATGTTGTTATGTTTGGGGACCCCAGGGATTTTATAAACTATTTAAATGAACAACAGTCAAGTTCATCACCTGAGTTCATGAAATATTGAAGCTGCAACATTAAAATTAACTATAAAACTTAAATAATCTGATTACAATAGTTAATATAGGCTATTATATTAAAACAAATATTAATATATCAAAATAATTAAGCTTAAGTATTTTACTTGAATAATGTATAAAAAACCTTCATAAAATTCAGCTGTATATTTTTAATCATGGTTATTTATTTTACTCTATTGTCCACTGCTTCTGGTCATAAAAGTCATAACACAAGCAGCTTTGTCATCATTACAGCAGATGTATCAGAGGAAATATCTTAGTCTACATGGGGAGCCTTCGAATATTGCCTTGGTCAATGGGGGGGGCTCAGAATCAAATAGCTTTCTTTTCTTTTTTCCTTATCAATCAATCCTCCATGGCGACTTTGAAGCACAAGTCATCATTTTTTTCTTATACCACCAGGGGGGATGTTTGAACAGCCATGTAGAGGAAAAATGAGGTTATCCAAGTTTTTCTCTCTATTTTGCCCAAAACTGACCGTCTCCTGGTGAGTGGATCAACACTGACTCCCGTGAATATCACAAAACACTGTGTGCAAATAAAAATGATAATGTAAGTGGATTTGACATCCCAGTCTTAGTTTGGAGTCTAGTGTGAAATGGTGTCACAGCACAGGGATGTGGGACTGGTTCCCAAAATGTATAATCCATGAACCAAACCACTGTGTCCCTGAAATATGTACATATGTTTCATCATTTTGAATAGTTACTTGTTTAATATTTATTTATATATATATATATAAAATGAGCACTTGTCAATTGTTCCATTAATTTGAGATCAGTGATCATTAATTGGGTTATCGGTGATTAATTACTTTGGCACAAGGTTTGCGGTCGATTAATTGTATCTTGTTGAACACTAGGGGATAGCTTGCGGGGTTTGTTCAAGTTTGCGGTGGGGAACCTCATGCAGTTTGGTGTGTTTCAGGTCAAAGTTAATAACCTGATAACTATGTGTGAAATAATATTATTTGATGTATAAAAGCCCGATTATTTTAGAGATTATTGAGCTCAGAGCTCCATTGTTGAGCATTAATTGCACGAGGCCTGTATGTTGAGAGTGTTTAGTGTATTTAGAAGCCTATATATATATATTTGTCATGTGTTTGTATTTTATGTTTAAAAACTTTTGATAGTTTCATAAATCTTTCAAACACAACACAACCGTGTGCTCTGCCTAAAGTCCCAGTTCTTCGTGGTGCTTTTGTGAATTGTTTTTCATTTATGGTGATAAGTGGTCCAAATCAATGTCTAACTAGGGTAGGTTCTCGAGTTCTAGGAGTGAGTGAGAACTCAATAATTTGACTTGAAATTGAGGGATCCCTTAGGCCAAGACTTCTTAATTTTCTCCAACAAAAACCCTATTTTCACAGCTGTGTGGTCTCACACCCCGGGCTCTCCTGCAGTTCTGTTTGATGTCCTTGTAAAATGGATCTGCGCTCGTAATTAGGGACTGTTGCCCCTTTCATTCGTCCTCCTAGATTGGTTGGAGAGAGAAGCTGGATACCCGCAGCTGTCTGTGGCACAGAATACGGCCCTGCCAGTGCTGTGGCGATAGAGATTGTTTGACTGGGGCTGTTCTGTCGTGATATTTCCAGTTTTGGGGTCTGCCGTAGGAGTTGTACGGATCATCTGCCGCTATTTCTCTCAAGGCACAATCTGGATGCAGAAATTAAATTGTCCAACCATTTTCTGATTGGTTAAAACCTTACCCTCAATCACACAGTGTGTCCAATGCCTAAGGCCGGTCTTACTTTAGATTCTGTGAGCGTGAGGAAAGCATGTCAGAATATTTAGAGCATTACAATAATATTCAGAAAGCAGGTGCCACAATCACTACCTTGGTTACCTGAGCAACAGCAGAGGCTGATAACAAAACTACAGACGCGTGGACATTCATTATATATATTAATATTATTAAAAAGAGACACGATTCATTGTAAACGGTGTCTTACCCAGAGGAACTGGTTTGGTAAGGGCCCGCAAGACTATTGAAATATATTGCCTTGACATTGAAAGGCTTTGGGCTATTTGTTTCAGAGAAAACATGAATGTTAATGTACTCACAGCTGGACGAATGATTATGCTGAGACAGAACACATGGTGAGGTTAATCACAGGGTCAATCTGGTGTATTTATGGCCAGGCCTGGACACAGTTACATACTCATGTATAATTTAAGATTCTTTAATGCACAGCAGAACTTACTCATGAGAATTTCTTATGTGTTTAGTGCATATATTAACAAAAATGGCACACTTATTGCTACTGATTGCACAAAAATATGTAAAAATAACAATCTAAAGTGTGTGGTTTCTGTGCCATCCACGCCACCAACCAGAATAAAAAAAAGGGTTCTCCCATATTGGTATTGGTTAGACCCCCCCCCCAAACAAAAAGTCTAGCTTGAGCGTTTTATTTGGGTTGAGGTAAACATGATGTTCAATTGAGGAAAAATATAAGATGGGACTTGAAGATGGTGTTAGCACTATGGAGTGGAAGAGAAGGGGTTAAATGTAAACTAGATTCATGACATCATCTGAAAGGAAAATCGTTCAAGTTATTACAGTAAATTGTTCACAATAAGACCAAGAAAGTGCATTATGGCTCAGCTTTGAGGTTTTTCTGTCAGGCATATGAGTCATATTGGAAACCAATTACATGTCTGCTAGAATATAACAGAGGGTTAAAGGAACACTCCACTTTTTTGGAAATAGGCTCATTTTTCAAGTCTCGAAGAGCTAAACGGTTGAATTTTACTGTTTTCGAATCCATTCATCCGATCTGGTGGTAGCACTTTTAGCGTTTAATTGTTTTAATCTATTGACACTCAGGTTATGTTCATTAAAACTAAACAAAATTGAAACCAAGCTGATAAACAAGTGAAATGTGTATAATGTTGAGTTTTTGTCAGTCACTTGCCTGATGGAGTCATAGCCTGAGGATACCACTCTTCCTGAACCTGGTCATTTACATGTGCGCTCTGATTATCCACAAACCTCCGTTAAACATCACTTGGGAACCAGTTAGAGGTTTTCCCTCTGCTCTGCTCGTTTGTTGTCATGCCAGATTCCGGAACGGGAATATTCTCCATCACTGCTGTATTACAAAAGTGCTTGTCCATACCACAGCTGCCGAAAGCACTGGAAAATTAATGTATCGCTTCTCCTCTCAGGAAAGTGTTGATTGTGCAGGAAGAATCCTCTGACTTCTATGTGAAAGGATTTGTGTTGTGGTATAGTAGTTTAGAAGAATAGTTGTGATCATGTACTCACCCCAATGCCGTTGCACATCTGTATGACTTTCGTCTTTGGAAGTTTCAAATGTGCCAGCAATAAGTTGCTTTAGAAATTAATACATTGATAACTTTACATAGCAAAATGCATTAAATTTATAAAAGTCACATTGATATATATTTTGTCAAAAGATTTATGTTTTAAATAAATGTCCTTCTTTTAATTTTCTATTCATCATGTAATCCTGAAGATTTTTTAAATTGTCACAGTTCCCACCAAATATCAAGCAGCAAATCTGGCTCAACGTTAATGTTTCTTGAACATTAAGAAATTTCTTTGAGCAGCAAATCAGCACATTTGAATTATTTCTGAAGGATCATGTGACACCGAAGACTGGAGTGATGATGCTGAAAATTCACAGGAATAAATTACATTTTAAAATATATTCAAATAGAAAATGGGTATTTTAAATTGTAGCAATATTTCACAATATTATTGTTTTTACTGTATTTTGGAGAGCATACGAGACTTCTCTCAAATATGTATACAAAAAATAATCCATAAACTATATGAATTTGACTTAAATAATAAGGTGAGCAGATATAGGATATAAACATGACAGCTTACATCAGTACTTTTGCAATCTTTTTAAATGTAGAAACTTTTCTGTTAAAGATAAATTGTGTTTGACCATTAATCCATCAAACAGCATCTTCAAGTAGCAGAAAATGTGATTTTCTTTAGACATGTTTTTTTCTTCTGCTTGCAAAGTACAGGTGTTGAACAGCAGTTTGGTGTGACACGCAGACATGATGTGATTCCTTTAGGGACAGCTTCCCTTCTCTCTCTCGCTCTGCCAATGACAGCGTGTTTGACACCTTAAACACCACTAAACACCACACCGATCCGACATGACTGTGTGGGTGCGTTTCACACCAAATGTCGGTGGTAGTCCATTTATCTCCACCTTGTCCTTGAATAAAGCTTGTTTAAGGACATTGTAATACATGGCATGTTTTGTGACTGAGTAACTGTTGTGAATTAGTTAATCTCGTAAGAAAGCATTTTACATTTTATTATACTACATATCATGTTTTAGAGTTTTGCTGATGTTCATGACAAATTCCTATCCAAGCATGCTTGTACCAGTAAGTGTTTGTTTTTGTGAGGTAAAGAAAAAGGTTTTTCGGGCAATTAAACATAAAAGAGGATAGCTGTGGGAAAATGTGTTTAGTGCAGATAACTGCTTCAGTGCTTTTCCATATCCCTTGTCTCTTTGGACAAATTGCAGCCTGACTTTATTTGGGGAAGGTAGGTAGGTGGCTTTGCCCGCACACCGACCCATAACTACATTACCCATTGTGTTCAGCACCCCAGTCGACTCTGAGTGGTCCTTGACTCTGAAGGATAGGTGACACCTTTGCCATGTGGAATGACAGGTTTGATAAATGCATCCATTAGGAGCGGGAAACAAAAGGGGGGATTTTAGCCCATGCGATAATGAAAGTGAGGAAATTACGATTCAGTGTAATTATTAATGTCAGAAGAGTAACTATGTGCATGTATTTTATGTGCATTCCCCACTGTTAAACCAACATGAATTTTTTTGGATTGTTGGTTAGCTCTGATTTGTAGCTCGGGGGGGGGGATACAGGTTTTGGAAACAACTATTTTATATATACACTAACTAGCTTAGCAGCTTAATTATATCTATATCTATCTACATCTATCTATCTGTTAATTTTAAAGTGTTGTGTAGTGTTAAATAAACAAACCCACATCCACGAACAATGTTATGTTGGATGGTGTGTGTGATAAAGATATAATTTGAAAATCTTTAGATTGATGAATATTTTCTCACAGTAATAATGTTGTACCATATGAGTTTGAGACAGACCACAAATGATGAATGTTTGGACTGTTGTCTCACATACCTGTCAGCTTTGAGAACTTGAATCAAGAGAAAGGTTCATTTCTTCCTTCAGTGTGCATCTCTAAACTCTATCTCTCACACGGCAGAGTCAAGGGCTACTCCCATCATGAAGCCAGCTTGCTCCTATTTCCACTTACAATTACCCATGACACCCTGAGGATCCGTGCACATCTGTGATAGTGCTCATACGGGAGGTCTGTTACTGGAATTGGCAGAGTAGATTCAGCCCCCAAGAGTCTCATAAAGCATCAGATCAAATCAGCTCCTACCTTTCGCTCAGGTTCTGTCACACTTCATCTAAAGAAGCAAGCATCTGCTTAACCTGCCATGCAGGAGCTGAAGAACGTCTGCTAATGTCCATTTACACCACAAAAAAGACCCAAATGCAAAACTATGGGTTTGCAGTTATTATAAATGACCTACAGTTTCCTTTCAGATCTTAACCATAATCAAAAGACACTTTGATGCTTCATCGCTAATGCTGCCAGGGCTATGAAAATGAAGATATATGAATGTTCCACATTGTAAATTTCATACAGTGGCCTGAAGTATTTGGAACCCGTAAGTCATATTTAAAAGTTCTGATATTAAAGCATTAGATAACAAAATACTGAAGCAATTGGCCTCTGCAACAAATGATGCAAAAGCTATTCTCACAATTAACAATCTTTATGCATTCTTGTATATTATAACCTGATTCATCTCTTGCTATCAGGGTTATGAAATACACTGTAAAAAAGAAAGTTGAGAACATTTTAAAGTATAATGCAACCATCCAGCTTCAGCAGATTTTGTGTTTTCACAACTTTTTGTTGCATAAACTGAACACAAGTTTAGAAAACACAAAAAATATGCTGAAGCTGGTTGCCTTAAACTTAAGTTTCTCAACATTTTTTTACAGTGTAAAAATATCAAAACATTGTGTTACTTGAAATAAAGCTGAAATAAATATATATATAATTATATATATATATTAGGTGAAAAAAAATATATATATATAATATATATATATATATATTAGGTGAAAAAATATGTTGGCTTGGCAACTAAATGAAATAAGTTTATGTTGAAGCAATACAATTAAAAACTGTGAAACTGAACTAAAACTAAACTGATAAAAATAATAAAAGTTTAACAAAAATGTACTCAAGATAAAATGAACACACGCTTGTGCATACACACGTAGCTTTCATCTTCATCTGCTATATATATATATAAAGTCCCTAATGCTCACCGAGTGCAAGTAATATGATACAGTAACAATACCATAAAAATAGTAATATTGTGAAGGATTATAAGATTATTGCTATTTAAAATAACTGTTTTATTTTTTCTAAATTTAAAACGTAATTTATTTCAGCAATGGCAAGATTTTTTTTATTAAACAACCTGATTTATGTGAAATAGAAATATTTTGTAATTTTATAATTGTCTTTCACTTTTGATGAATTTGATGCATCCTAGTTAAATAAAAATATAAATCCTTTAAGAAGAAAATATACAGAATATACAGTACATTGCTTATTTTGAATGTCCATCAATATATTGCCCACATAATTATGTAGTTCCAGGATTTTCCAGCACAGACAAACACAAACCAACCAGTCGAATCTTGACGCTCTGTCTACATCTATTATCTGAGACTTGCTCTCAATCATGTAGCAGATCCATCTTTTGTCTGCTGTATGTAATTAAATGGAATCAGGGCTTGTAATACTAGAGAAAATACATCTGGAACTTAATGTCCTGCCTTACATATTTGCAGGAACAAACAAGAAGCTTTGGAGCCAGTCCTAGATCTAAATCCAGAAAGCACAGAGGTGATCAGGTATAATGCAGATGGCACCAACACACATGGTTTCGCCCGTATACTGCTTTAATAAGCAGGCTAATTTAATGAGATAATTGGCTATATATGCGCAGTTTTGCACTCTTCCTTTGGCAGCCACTAGCTTCCCATTAGCCGTCTCTGTTCTAAATGCATAATAATATTCAGCTGGTGACTGCCTGATCTAATGTCTCATGAGCTCTTGGGCAATGCAAATTCAATTTATGTGCCATAAAAATGCTTCTGAAATAATCCAATCCTATTCTGGCTCATCACTTCGCTGCCTGCTCTTTCAGGCAAACGCTGCTGATGCTGAATACTAAATGCGGGCTTTTAACCGACTCTCTATCCCTGTGCACCCAGCATCAAGACGACAGAAGACTCTGTAAGAATGAGCCTGTGATGAGTCTCCCAGCTGAACGGAGGAACCTGCCGAGCTCAACTCTGGAGATCGATAATGCTCTCTTGAAGAGCCTGTGGCCCACTTCTGAAGAGACACTGCTTTAATCTTCTAGGAAAACGATACTGCTTTTGTCCTGCCTCTTCTATTAGCATGCAGCATTCGAATGATGAATCCGTGCATCGATGAAAGGCTTTCCAACAGTGCTGCGCATTACTTTCAATGTATGTGACATTCTTTATATATCTCGGAAGCAACTCAAACGGCTTTATGTTCTAGCTGACAAGAGCAACTCAATTATGAAATGTAAAAATTGTAATGTAAACAAACACAGCTATTACTTTTAAAGCTGTCACCGATTCAAAAGCAAAACCGCTCTCTTTATTTACTATGAATTTTGACCTACTGTTATTGCGACACCATTTGTTATTCGTCAAGCCCAGCTCTATCATAAGAGGTAATGGGATTACTTAGAGGGGGGAAATGAATGAAAAAACCACAAAAGGGACTAATGTAAGTCAATGGACAGCTGAAAGCTTCAGTCTTTATGTGGGTGGGAGTGTTATTGGCTTTTTTCCATTTTTTAACCCCCTTTTTGTAGTCGTTTATTAAACCTTTACTTATTAATTAACTTATCATTTAATAAGTGTATTTATACATGTATGGGGTTTTAATAGTAAATAAAACATACAATTTAAAACAAATCGGAAATAAAACAACTGAAAGACTTTTAACAGTTTGCATTTCCATTTATGCAACAATACGTTCTTGTTGCTCCTCAAATTTAATTGGCTGAGCAGTTCTTTAGAAGTGTAAATTCATACTAAATGCTCGATCTGCTATGAATTTGCACAAATGGACTCTTATGAAAACTTATTATTTGTAGGTAAAACCATAAAATGTCCATTAAAATTGAATTTAGGAGTGGATTTTCATGATGACGTCCATATATTTTGGATTCTCCATACAATTTGGGCAATCTGTTATGATATTGTACAATCTGTCACATGAGAACATGTTAAGAAAGAAAACAAAAAGAATCAGGTAAAACGTTACTGTGGTCCCAAAGGGTTACATTTAGGGGTTGACCTTCATTGTGACGTTTTATTAACAAATCATAATTTTCTTTTTCTGTTTTCACACAGAAAACTTTGTACAAATTTATAACACACAATACTTAAACTCAAATGAGATCGAGTTGCAACAAAAACTTGACGGAGAAGAAATATACAAACTCTCAGGACAATTGTGAGGAAACTTTTTCAACTTGTTTTTTACATAAATATTATCTTAATTCCACATTTGGAAGAAAAAAATGCAATTTACAAAACAGTCAGTCTGGAGAATTACTGTTATGTTCATATTTATTGAATTCCATGGTTGACTAATCAGCATAAAGTTTTCCATAGAGAGTGTTTAAAAAAGTGACATTACCTCACAAACACTGTGGTCTTCAAAACAACAGCACTCTTGCTAGTGTGGACTTGGTTAACTTAGGTCTTTAGGGGTCTGTTCCAAATGCAATTTTGCTTCCGACAGCATTTTTAGGCAATATGATTTTAATAATACATTGTTACTTGCATTTAAGTGCTAACTGTAAACAATTGATTTGGCCTTGTACATGTACTCTGCACTTGACAGTGAAACTGAATAGAATGGAATGTTAATCTATGCTGTAAGAACACAGAGAGAGAACTTTGCATGCACTTATAGCGAGAGATACATAATGACCAATGACCAGGTCATATCAAAAGAGCAACAGGTATTATAAGACACACGGGTCATATTCACATACTGTAATTCATTACAGATACTGTAAAGGCACTGAATTCAGTGCATCATGTGCTGGTTTTATTATATAGAGCTGCTCTGCGGTTCATAGAAATCCAATAAGGGGATGTTTTTTGAGATATTCATCTCTATGATGATGAATTATACTGTATACTTGCACTATATATCCAGATACTTCACAGGAGAACTATACACTTACACAAAGACGCAATTATTTTGGCATCAGGAAAACCTGGTAACTTTGCATTTCTTTATGTGTCATTGGTTATGGATATAATGAGACTTAAGTGGGCATATTTACACTTTTAATGATCAGCTCTCCAATCATTAAATGACTAAGTCTAAATCTGGTCATGAAAGAGTGTGAATGCATCTGTCTGTTCAGGTTATATACAGGACATACAAATTCATGCCATTATTTTCAAATTTGATCTATAGCTTCAATGAACTCATGACACCTTAAATAATTGTCAGACACAAGTACAAATAGAACTACTGTATATTGAGAATATGGAGTCTACAGAGGGAAAAGAATAATAAACACCTGCTTTTTTTCAGAGGCACAATTGAGCAAAAATATGCAAATTGGTGCAAATGTTGATGGTTGAAAAGTAAGATGAAATTCTGGTAGCTTGTAATGTAAATCAATGAGCACTTTATAACTGTATAGCAGACCACTTTTACATATGAATATCACTTTATCTCTATATCTACCAATAATATGTCAAAATCAGATGATATTTAAATGCTTAATTTGATTATCAATAATTTCTAGACAATAATCAATCAATGATCGATCATATTTTTATTGTGGGGTCCAAAGAACAAACACAAATAACACATTTAAAAAAGTGTTCATCAAGTGTTTAGCTTAAAATATTACTATATAAAAGTGATTGTTTACAATACAATTAGATTTCACTGCAAAAAGACCTGTGTTCCATAACGCAAGGGTTGCTACTTGCTAAAATAGTACAAATCAATCAGATAACGGAAGACATGTAGCAGATCGTGTACAACAGTTTTTTCAGCAAAGTTTTGATCATGTTGATAACTTAGAGGTATTTGAAATGTGTACAACAGATATGATACAATAGGCTTCATAAGGTTAAACCAGCCCAGATTTGTCCACCCACTCGCAATTCACATTTAATGAAAACCAACATGGCAACCGCATATCTCGCAAAAAGAGAAAACTTGGCGTTTTGAGAGATTACTGTTCTAATACCTTGAAGCTTATTTTGGTTTACACGGCTCAGCTTTGCCTAATTAGAGTTTGCAGAGAGATAATACAGATGTTAATATAAGGCATTAATGATTTACTTCATTAAATATACATATGAACCCCCTGGAAGATCTGCAGCAAACGTTTACCTGGGTAGGATTCAGAATAACAGTTACTAATAAACTATTTCTTCACGAAAGTACTTGCTGCATTAGATTAGGCAGATTGTTTGACTCAGTGAATCTCCGAGCAAATAGAAGATCTTTATTTACTTTCAATAGCAACACTGAGCTGTCATAGCAGCAAACCCCCTCGAGTGTTTTTGATAGGCAACCCGAGACGTGTCCCAGACTGATTCTTCAACATCTCTATAATCAGAAGAGCTGAGAGCCGTTTATACTTGACTCAGATCAAATAAAACTCAACAGAGCTAAAGCGAGAACAACAATATGCCGCCACCGCTGATGGTTTTTTTAAGTCGGTGCAGTATTTTTGTTCTGAGAGTATATAATTGCACACCTTATTTTGTTCTCATTGCCACACTCCCTTGGTAGCGCTCTAAAGCTAGTCTCAAAACACACTTCCTAAATGTTTAGTGAGTATATCACATGCTGCTCCACATTCAAAACGCCCCAGACGGCGAATAATGGTGCATTTAATCTTTCAAGAATGGTTTTAAAAGGCAGACGAGTACCTCAGTTTAACTGTAATCATTTATAATGCTTGGCTACTGACATGATGAATGTAATGAGCAAAAAGTATCTAGATTTGAAAATACAGTCACCTTGGAAATACAGAATGTCATGGTTTTCAAGCTTCTGTGGTAAAATACTGGATTGTTTTCATTAAACAGTTGCTGCTCTTGGCGTGTTTGCTTGTTATGCGTGGTTGATGTCTTCCTTTCTCTTTACAGGCAATTAGCTTCTCATAAATGCTTCAGATTCTTGACTTCATTTTGAAATGTGACATATCTCGCTTGGATATTTTCACTGCATTGTGTCAATGTATTCCCAATTACAAGCAAGAGATGCCAGCGGTGTATATGTGGAGTTTTCACTTAGCGAAGGACTGCCAACCCTTCAAGAGCTCCTACTGGGAACTTCCTACTTATGAATTCAGAAGTCATATTTGGCTAGAATAAAATTGCCATGTAGCAAAGTTTCATATATCTTTATATTTTTACACTTCTTGTAAAAAAGCTAGTGAAATTATGAAGAAAAACAAAGTTTCTGAAGCTTCATCTAGGTGTTGTAATGTTCTTGGCTGGCACTGAGAATTATGGGAAATGTAGTTTTTGTCCACGTCTATCAGGTGATAAAATGTGCTAAATTAGTAGCTAGCTTCATTGTTCTTGATTGATTGTACAAAATTCATGCAAACTAAACTGTACTGTGGGCTTAACTATTATTGCAATAATTCAAATTACTATGTTCAATACAAAATAGCTTTTGCAATTATTCTTGAAATGACATGCATATGCTTGCCTACAAGTCATGTCAGAATGTTGTGTACTCTAAAATATAGAAGTTTTTTTGGCAATGAGTGGTTGCATGAAGAACCTTAGCAAAGTATCAGTTAGCCTTGCACACAACAACCAACAACACAGCACAATCAGTGTAGTCCAACGCATGGACACGTGTCTCAGAATCCTTTAATAAATCAGTCAAAATGACTCACAAATGTTTTAAACATATAAAGAAAACGATATTCAATAGGATATTATATTATATACATTATAGAATAGAATTCTGCAATACTAGAATATGACCAATTATGTAATTCCTCCTCAAAAATGTTAAAAATAATCATAAATGGAGTCGTCAGAGGAACCAAACATGCCAAATCCCTGGCACAGAGAATGATGGGAAATGTAGTTTTTATTGTTGTGTGCGTTTACGCATGTTTATCAGCTCATAGAAAATTAGAAGCTAGCTTCATTGTCGTTCTTCATTTGTACAAAATGCATACAAACTATACGATCACTGTCAACAAAATTCAGTAATATTTCAAATGATTATGTTCAATACTATTTGATTTAGCAAAGATGCTTAAATGACATGCTTCTGCTGCATGTCGGATGATTATAATATATTCAATATATTGAGGTGGACGACTTTGGATTTCTTAAGGTCCCCAAAGAGAAATGTTTTATCAAATGAAGTTCAAAAATAGTATAGTTAAGGTATTTATTTAGTACTTCCTCAAAAGTTCTAAAAAAATTTAATGAAATCATCTGTGGAACCAGAACCGCTAAATCTATCTATCTATCATAGAGAGCTATCGATCTATCGATATCTCTAGCATCTCGCTCTCTATCTCTCTCCTCTATATCTCTTCGCTCTTCTCTCTCTTTCCCTCTCTCTCTTCTCTCTCCCTATCTATCTATCTATCTATGCCTTATATCTAAAACAATTCTACATAGTACATTATAATTCTAAACACACTAGCAAAAGTGAATTAAAAAGAAGTTTATCAGTAAATTGTTAAAATCGGGGTGAGTTGTTTTTTAGGTTAGGAAGAAATTCAATCAAGGGCACTTAAGAATTGAAATGAAAACAGTTGATAATTGGATTGCTCATTTGCATCTCATTACCATGCTTTCATTAAGGCATAGTTATCATAAATTCCTCACAAATTAAAGTTCTTTCCAGTCCCAGATGCGAGCAAGAAG
>QVTF01011544.1:0-12500 GCA_003573665.1 Oxygymnocypris stewartii | reverse complement strand
CACACACCACCACACACACACACACACACACACACACACACTGTACTGTAGGTGAGAATTGCTACTCACCACCTTCTCTGGCGACGCCCACAGAGGCATATGGCCATTCATTATTCTCACCTTCATAATTTCAAGCTTCTTACCACGTCCTAAAAAAAAAAAAAAAAAGATTAAATAGTTTTTAGCTATCACTTCAGATCTTTCTGAGAATAAAATGGGTCATAGAAAAGCTTTTCGGCACCTGAAATCTATTAACCTCATTTCCACCTGCCAAGCCTTTTGAATCAAGTTCCCAATAGAATTACTACCAGCAGATGCCCTGTGCTATTTGCATAGCCAGGGACTGGGATTGAGAGTGGTGAACAGTATTTAGGAGATTTAGTCATTTGCAAAATGTATACTTTCCAAATAATCCAAAGTAAAATAAAAAAGTAATATACCAGAACTAGAAGTATCCCATCTGTTGTACAGTAATGATTACTGAACTGAACAACCCCATCAATTAACTATAGAGCTATCAGCCAGTGTTGCTGAGGACTTGAGGACTGAGAAGTTCGTTTAATTAAGAACTAGGAGCTGAAATACAAACATATATTTTAGTTGTTTATGAATTTTTGCCTATAACAGTTTCATCAACAAAAATGTGAAAATTGCATTTTTCTTGTTTGTTTGTTTGTTTGATTTTTGTTTGTTTTTAAACAAACCAAAAAAGACAAAAGTGACCCTGGAGCCACAAAACCAGTCTGAAGTCGCTGGAGTTTTATTTGAAGTAATAACCAAAAATACACTGCATGTGTCAAAATTGTCGTTAGGATAATTCCTAAAAGGTCCTAAAATCATTAGGACATTGAGTAAAGATCATGCTCCATGAAGATATTTAGTAAATGTATTACCGTAAATATATCAAAAACTTAATTTTTGATTATTAATATGGCATTGCTAAGAACTTCATTTGGACAACTTTAAAGATGATTTTCTCAATATTTAGATTTTTTTGCACCCTCAGATTCCAGATTTTCAAATATTGTCCGATCATAACAAAACCATACATCAATGGAAAGATTATTTATTCAGCTTCAGATGATTGCATAAATCTCAATTAAAAAATTGGTCACAAATCGTATTAGTTTCAGGCTTCACATCTTTATTTTGGATGAGCTGATTTTAACTGAAAAATGTTTACTGTTGTCCTCTTCTCAGCAGAACTGGATTTAGTTGCATCACTGACACATCTGTTCTATTACTGTAGTTGCTTTGACACAATCTGTATTGTATAAGGTGCTCTATAAGGAAGGTAAAGGTGACTTGACCCACAGAACCCGATATTTAAATGTACAAAAAGTGACTTTTAATCATTTTGAAACGTGTGCTCGGCCATCAGCTGGACTAACATACTTTTAAAAATGTTATCAGATCTTGTTATATTAAAGTACAATCATACAAAGATTTGTCCATACAAAATAACCAAAATGAACTTTCTGGGTGTCATTTTTGTGACTGCATAGCAACAGCTGAATGAACTGAATACTTCTGACCAGAACATCACTTCCTTTCCGTGAACTGAAGTGATTTGTGGTGGCGTAAATGGCTCTGATCAACACTGATGAGAGCTGGCTTGGGTCAACGCATGAATCCAGTTGTTCATTCTATTTATAGGATTCTTTTGAACTAAGGTCAAGCAGTGCATGATGCGTGTGTCTTCGTCAGAACACTTGTAGCTCTTTTTGTTCCATTTCAAAGGATATGTTCCAAAAGTGAACATTTACTCACCCTCACACTGTTCTGACGTTTTCTTCCTTCTGTGAAACACAAAAGCTTTGACAAAAACACAAAAAACTCACTGTGTGGTGTGTGTGTGTGTGTGTGTGTGTGTGTGTGTGTGTGTGTGTGGTGTGGTGTGTGTGTGTGAGAGCGTGTTTCTGTGTGAGTGTGTGAGAGAGTGTGTGTGGTGTGTGTGTGTGTGTGTGTGTGTGTGTCTGTGTGAGAGCGTGTGTGTGTGTGGGTGTTGTGTTTCTGTGGAAGTGTGTGTGTGTGTGTGTGTGTGTGTGTGTCGTTCTGTGTAAGTGTGTGATAGTGTGTGTGTGTGTGTGGTGTGTCTGTGTGTGTGTGTGCGGTGTGTGAGTGCGTGGTGCGTGCGTGCGTGCGTGCGTGCGGTGCGTGCGTGTGTGCGTGTGTGTGTGTGTTTCTCTGTGTAAGTGTGTGATAGTGTGTCTGTGCGCGCGATGCGTGCCGTGCGTGCGTCATCTATTTCAAAAAGGTGAACATTTATCACCTTTACACTGTTGACTGACGTTTTCTTCCTTCTGTGAAACAGCAAAAGAAGATGTTTTGAAAAATATTTTGGTCCCTTTGCCACACAATTACAATGCATTGGTGAAAGGATCTTCAGGTTTATTTATTTATTAATTTTTTTAAATCATAAAAGGTGAAAAGAGGTCAACCAGTTTTCAAAAACAGTTTGGAAAAAAAGCCTCTAATTTCAATTCCATCTTTTTAAAATTGTATTTATTAATTATATTCTTTCATGTGGTAATGGATGTGCTCATGAAGACTGCAGCGAGTGTCTTGTTCTTACTCTCTAAAAGCAGAGCCATCAAAACAAGGCCGCATCTGAAGCCGTACAACAGAACCTGCTTTTGAATCTCTGATCTCAAATAACCCTGCGTAAAGTCATGTATTTAATAAACTCCAGCCTAGCTGAGAAAAGCCTGCATTGGCTTCAGCTGAAAACGAGATCAAAAGAAGAAGCAGAAAGTTAAGCACATGGTTCAAACCTGTAATGAACTTGGAAAAGCATGATATTTTATAAACATGTTGTTGAAAACACATTTTTGGTACAACAGAGCAATCACTTCAAACTCTTGTGTTTTCCCTTTACGTTATTTTCCCGTTCAGGCGATCAGGTGTGGCTTTAACAGACAGATAGATTCTGTACTAAATACAATCAAAATGCGTTACGATATATCACAAAACAATATGTCCAGATGAAAAGACGTGCATATATTAAGGCCCGTACTTCTAACTTTTAATGCCAAATTTGAGCAGACTTTGATTCTTTGGGCTTGAGTGCAACAGGTTGTCTTTTATGTGAGGCCGGCCATCAAAGATATAAAAAGAAGACTTTTTAATCTGGAAATAGGACAATAAAAATGATGTGTACCGGTTCAAATCTGCAATAAATACTGAACATATTTCAGTTTTAGGTCACCCACAACATATGTTGAGCTACAGCTTTCCTGTAGCTCAACTGGTAGAGCATGGCGTTAGCAACGCCAAGATCATGGGTTCGATTCCCAGGGAAAGCAAGAGCTGATAAAATGTAGAAACTGTAACTTGAATGCAATGTAAGTCGCTTTGGATAAAAGCGTCTGCTAAATGCATAAATGTAAATATGTGACCCTGGAGCACAAAACCAGTCTTAAGTGTCAATTCTTTGGAATAAATAATATTTCCATTGATGTATGATTTGGACAATATTTGAAAATCTGGAATCTGAGGATGCAAAAAAATCAAAATATTGAGAAAATCATCTTTAAAGTTGTTCAAATTAAATTCTTAGCAATGCATATTACTAATCAAAAATTCAGTTTGTATATATTTACGGTAGAAAATATCTTCATAGAACATGATCTTAATATCTTAATGATTTTTGGCATAACAGAAATATTAATAATTTTGACCCATACAGTGTATTGTTGTCTATTTCTACAGATATACCTGTGCTGCGTATGACTGCTTTTGTGCTCCAGGGACACAATGTAAGCAAGCTATAAACACAGTCTGACTCTGTGTCCATTCAGAATCCTTTTATTTCATCTGTTGCTCCACAATATCATAATAGGAAATGCATTGTAATATCTGTACTGTCGGCATAAAGGTTGCTTTTATGACTTGTATATAAAAGTGCTCTTGTGCATGGGTCCTCTAGGCAGTCTCCTGTACAGGTGGTCCTATATTTGTGTAGTTTTTTAAAGAAAGTTGCTCTGGGGAAGCCATGACAAAATCATAGCAACTCGCTAGGAACCCAGAGTCCAGTCCTGGCAGGCTTTCTTCTCTAAGTAGCCCCCCGACAGCTCTATCAGAAGTCCAAATCACAAAGTGATATTTTTACAGCAGTTCTAATGCACTCTGCCAATAATAGAGACTCAATCTTTCAGAACTTTCAATCCCCAAAAAGCCTGATGTGACGCGTCTTGCTTGTGCGTTCTTTGATTTTTGTATTTTTTGACGGCCCTGAGTGCAGCATTACTAGCGCTGGGCATCGTGCGGTTTATTATATTCTGGGTGGTTTTCAGTAAGTCTGGAAGAAAGACTGCATGACAATTCACCGCTCGCTATGCTGATGGATCAAATGGTCTGAAGATTGCAATCAATCTGCTCAAAGACTGTCTGGTAAGGTAAAGAACATAATAATATCTGTACAGTCAGGTCTGGCCTAACGAACCTTTGTTATCACGCACAATTAAATGCTATGGCCCAGTTCCACTCAGTTCAGGCAAATTAGGGAGCCATTAGATACGTGCTGAAGAAAGTGTTGATACTTTACGGTCAGTGTTCTTTTAATTAACCAGAACGGATGACATAAAATCAGCAGACAGATATGGAAAGGTAATACTAGGTTTGTAGGCAGATATATAAATATAAAGGCAAATTAGTAGCATCATGTCTCTTTAAATTATGACAGAAAATCACAATAACTGATCTTGGATGGTTGCTTCAAGACTTGTTGACATGTAACAGTAATTGGTCGGAGTTTTTAAGGCGGGCAGGACAGAGAGTTACATGAATCTATTCAGAGAAATTATAAGGTAATTGAGCCTGACATAGAAAAGGTCATTATCTCTAATAAGGGTACTAAAGCAATTATAAGTAAGCTTACTAACAAAGCAAAGGTTATGAACAATGTTTTGATTTCAAAAGTTTGATTTATAACATAAACTGTGATTTTTGGTAAAAAAGTCATTTTAGGTAGAAATGGCTGGTTAAGCTAAAATGGGCTGCTTACACACACACACACACACACACAACACACACACACCACGACACACACACACACCACACACACACACACACACACACACACACCATCACACACACACACACACATACACACTACACACTACACACACACACACACACAACACACACACCATACACACCACACCTACACACACACACACACACACACACACACACACACACACACACACACACACACACTTTACACAGAAATTGAGGGTGAAAATAGGTACTATAGATATGTATCCATACAAAATCTCAACAGTCTTTAAAAAATACAAGCATGCACACAAGTCACCAATGCACAGAAACACACACCTCTACAGCATGATCAGTTCATTATTAATTGCCTCGTTTAATTAAATACGCATTCAACTTTTTATTTAATGAAATAAATGTATGGTGTTGCTATGGCACACTAAAGACAATAGTGTCAATTAATGTTAAAAATAAAATGATTTAAGCTGAAATTAGCAGTATTGGTCCTCTTTTATATTGGCCCACTTTACCTGAATGCTGTGCCGTGGCTCGAGAAGATACCTGCTGACTCCTCTTCATTTTAAAACTTTTTCACATTTAAAAAAACATAATTATATTTACAGACCCATGCTAATTTATAAGGATATCATTACATCTCAAAATAGCTTATTTGATGGTCTTATATGTCATTAACCAAAACGTGGCCCATTTTTTAGCTGACTTCACTCTATAAAGAGGTGTGTTGTAGCTGATGCTTAAAAAGAGGTTTAATGTGCTTCTGAAAAGGTATTTTATTCTTCTTTTCTGTTTTCTCTGTGATGGCAGCATTACACGTATACCGCTCATGATGAGGAATTTGACTTATAAATGCATCATAACACAGCATGATTGTCTGGAAAATATCGCTTCATGCTGATTAACTTATGCAAATGTCTACTGATGTCAAAAATTCGATTATGAGAAAACATCAACATTCAAAGAAACCCGATAGGTTTTGTGTCTCCAGGTTTTTGCTCCAGCCAAAGACATTTCAAGCGAGCAAACAAATAGTTACAATTGCGCAGCACAGAAAAAAAGCATAAAAATATATATATACAACTGCTACATTGTGGTCAAACGTAAAGCCTTAGACTGCTCACGTTGTGTTAGCATGAGATTATAGTGTGATTTCTGACCAGTACTGCTTTCCAGCTTATCCGGGCAGTGTTACACCAATCTTACAGATCCTGAAGATACTGTATCTTTCCATCGGTTGTCTCAGCACTGCTCGCTCGGCGGTGAATGGGTGCCGTCAGAATGAGAGTCCAAAACAGCTGATAAAAACATCAGTTATTAACATCTTGAGTTGCAAAATGCTGCTTGTAATAAATGAGTTAGCTTCAAATAGTTGAAGTCCACTATCTATAATATTCTAGATTCTTTACTGTCCCTGTATAAAGTACAGTGAAGGCAGTCCTTAAGATGCAGTCTCTTATGACTAAAGCATGTGCAATCTATATAAACAGTATCAGTGTGGCACATTGAGTATTGCTCTCAGTAAGCGTATAAGAGAAGAAAAGGAACTGTTGCATTGTGTTGCATACTAACGCATTAGTAGGGATCAGTTAATAAGTATTTGCACAGGACTCGTATTCATAAAACATCTAAGGCTAAAAGTAGCTCCTAGCTTGCCGATTTAGGAGAAAATCTTAAAAATAAAATAGTCAGTCCTAAATTTAGGACTCCTAATTTTTTGCCCGAAGAGTATTTTACAGTGTTTTAGCTCTAACAGCTAGCTCCCAATCTGTGAAACGTTAGGAGAAGTGACTCCTAAATCACTAAGACCGACTCCACAGCTATCCTAAAATGCCTGTTGGCAACAATCTAAACATTTTAGAAACATTAACGATAATGAGCTTTTAAAAAGGTATCGCGTTTAGGGGTTTGGAGAGGCAATATTTCCGTTTGATTATATCCTTTTCATTAACCAGTTGGGCAAGGTGTTCTTGTGTCCAGTTGGTTTTCCTTTATGTTTGCATGTCTCACTATCAGCCATAATGATTATTCTACCTCTGTTAATTAAAAGGCGGTTATTATCCTCTATGAGAAGGCATGCATGTAAGAGACGGACAATTAGCCAAGGGTGGTTCTCGACCCTTTTTAGGTGGGCTTCAGCCCCTGTATTTGTCATCTCAGCCCCACTAAAACTATAACCAGAACTATAACTACATTTGGCCAGTGCTGCTTCTTCAGGAAAGTGTATCACTCTCGCTCGTTTATCGATCTCAATGTGCTAATCACGCACTGTGATTGATCGTTAATGTGCGCTCACACATGTGAATGAAGCGAGGCACTGCACGGACAGCACAGCAGCATGGTCTCGTTTCAATAGCACACATTTCTGTTTCTATATGGTGTGCTTATGATACGCATCCCTATACCGAATCATTGTGTCTCATATACATGCCAAAGTCAGTTTTACGTATAAATAGACACCAAATAGAAACAGAAAACCGTGCCATTGAAACACACTTGCATCACTTTCACGTCCTCGCGAGCAAATAAGCAAATACACAAAATATTATTTTAATTAAACCAAGTTACCGCAGTCGGTTACGTCTTAAACCGTTAAGAAAATATTGCATGTGTGTCAGTATGCATTTCTTATATTAGGCTAATAATGTTAATCAAACAACAATAGAAAACATGAGAATACCTCAATAAGTCACTTCTGTAATTGTAATACAGTTTTCATAAGAACGGTAAAATACTGTTTATTTAGGTAATGTGTATCGAAAGGTCTCTCTGAGGGCTTAGATGAAATCCTAGAACCCCTGCGTATTAGCTGAACATATATTGGTTTAATTAGTGACACTTATCCTGCATGTTAAAATCTTTATTTGAATGTGGCAATGAACCTTATTTTTGAAACCTTTATTTGGATATGGCAACATAATATTTTGCTCTACAATATATCTATGAATAAATCTCTGACAGAGACTATCATCCAATCACTGTGTGCATATTTAGTAAGCATGCTGATGTCATCCATAACAACGAGGTAACCCCCCCCCCCCCTTACTCTTAGCTTAATACTTCTCTCTATTCCTCAGCACAGGTGTGTCTCAGCAGCTTTGTGAAGAGGTTTTAAGAGAAAACTGTTACAGCTGTTTAGGAGAACTCTTAGTGGTAAGGTCAAATGTTTTGTGAATACGGGGCTTGATCTTTGGTAGCAGATCATAGAGATAGTATTGCACTGCTCACAATGGATTGCTTTATACAGAGAGAAAGTTGTCTGAATCAAGAGAGAGCTCGAGAAAAACAGTTCTGAACAAATATATCAGTGGATTTGAGAAGACAACACTGGAGGAAAGGTTATTACGAGATTATGAATTTGTATTTTAGTCAAAGGTTTCAAGTTTAATATTCCTTGATAAATTAGTTTCTTAAAAACATACCGCATTTGTTTCCCCATAGTCTCACTTTGAACGTCCATTACTGCCCATTAAACCTCTTTAATAATTTACCAACTGATTAATTATTTTATGCATTGCATAAGGTGATGAGAATAATAAAAGCGTGGTAAACAAATCACACGATACTTGAGAATGCCTGGAAACAGATCCATCTTCCAGGTACTCAATGACTGCCAAGCTCTCACAATCTCATGATCTCTGATTGCACTTAAAGGGAGGTTCAAATGAATTCATATGATTAAATAATTCATGTGATTTGAAACGGAATTAATTGTTCATTGAACGAATGAGACGTGCAAACACTGTCATGCTCATGCATTTAAAATCAACAGAGGCAAATATCTATGCATTGGATTTTATTATTGATTTATTCCCCATCTGTCAGCGAGGCTTTTAGACTGAGAGCTCCTAACATTGCTCACATTTAAAAAAGGTCACAGATCAACAAAAACGATCAAAGCTGTTCAGACAAAGCTAGATGGAGAGAGTCAACTGAATCTGATTTAATCTGTTAAACATGACAGATCAATTCAATTATGCCATTAAATATCTCTAATTAATAGAGTATATTCGGTGCATGCTGTGAGGATTTTTTATATTTTGTTTCTAAGGTTGGACAGAATAGCTTTAAAATGAGCGTCTAGCGGCGACCTTGTAGACGATGCATCCTTAATCACACAGACACGCCTTCGGTTCTGTCGGAGACCGAGATTGATACAGAACACTGAATACGTTCTCACTTCCCAGCATGCCTCCCTCGATTGTTTTATGACTTGCAGCAAACCCAACAGCTTCGCACCACAGGACACAACTCCAGCTCCGACGTGCCGTTTTCTGGACCTCAATGGCTGGAGAAATCGAGACCTTGTGGGTGGCATCGAATCTGATTTATTCTCAACTGAGCTCGAGAGTTTAATTACAAGAACATACAAAACTTCACAGTGTGCTCTGTATTCATGTTGCTCAGTCTGTGGTTAGACAATTATGCTGCATTGTAATGTTTAATTGTTTTGATCTATGCCCCAAGCATAGATGTAGCTCTCCCATTAAAACACCCGAAACAGAAGAACAATTAGTGCTGCAAGGTCACAGATTTCAATTTCATCTCTAGTCAAGGTTCCCTCACAATGCCTTTCTTTGTGTTACATATATTACTGTCGCTATATGTCTGTCCCTGGAATAAATGAATAAAAAGGAAGAAAGAGCTGCACAAGCACAAAGAAAACACATTTTTATCCTTCATAATTACAACAAAAACTATTTCACTTGAATTCTGTAGGCGTTCGTGTTAAAGACAGCATTGCATTGATATTTCTCAGGCAGTCTAGCTTGAAGTGTGCTCTAAAGTCTAAACCACCTTTCTATAACTTTAACTATTCAACTAATTGAATTATTTCAAACCGGTGAATATTCAGACTCAATCTCAAGCTCCATCTCTCGCTCTCTCTATCTCTCTCTCTCTCAATCTCAACCTCTCTCTCTCCTCTCTCTCTCTCTCTCAATCTCAACCTCTCTCGCTCTCTCTATCTCTCTCTCTCTCTTTCAATCTCAATCTCAACCTCTCTCTCGCTCTATCTCTCTCTCTCTCTCTCTCTCTCTCTCTCTCTCTCTCTCTCTATCTCTCTCTCTCTCTCTCTCTCTCTCTCTTCAATCTCAACATCTCTCTCTCAATCTCAACATCTCTCTCTCTCTACCTCTCTCTCTATATCTTTCTCTCTCTCTCTCTCTCTCTCTATCTCTCTCGCTCTCTCAATCTCAACCTCCTCTCGCTCTCTCTCTCTCTCTCTCTCTCTACCTCTCTCTCTCTCTATCTTTCTCTCTCTACCTCTCTCTCTCTCGCTCTCTTCTCTCTCTCTCTATAATTTAGCATTGTATGTGCTTAAATATTAAAGTTTGAAGATTCAAAATAAAATCACCTGTTAACTTGCATAGAATGTTCAGTATTGCGCCTCTGAAAGCACTGACATCATCACCATCATTATACTGAATTGTAATTTGTCATATTGGTTGCTTCTGAATCTAAAGAAGACGTGTTGTAGAATCAAAACCTAACTCTAAACCAAAATTGTTAAACCTAAACCTCTACTTGGACTGCATTTTTTTAATTTTCCCATTGGCATTTTTAGGCATAAACATTTACATTTATCAGATGCTTTTATCCAAAGTGACTTACAGTGCATTCAGGTTATACATTTTTTGTCAGTACATGTGTTCCCTGGGAATCGAACCCACAACCTTTGCGCTGCTAACGCAATGCTCTAACCACTGAGCCACAGGAAATTGAAATATTTTATATTATTGGATATTTATATATTTTTTCTTACCTGAAAATGGTGGGATATAATTATATTATTAAATGTGTATTTATAGTATTAAAGATTATTAATAATATATTTTAATTAGCATTAGTATTTACATTAATCGCGATTAATCGCATCCAAAATAAAAATGTATTTATATAATATATGAGTGAGTACTGTGTATATTTATTATGTATATATAAATACACACACATACAGCAAATATTTAGAAAATATTTACATATTTTACAAAATACATTATATTTTATATTATATTTATTTTAGTTTACAAATACAACATATTTTCTTAAATATATACTGTACATGCATGTGTGTGGATTGATATATACATAAAAATATACACAGTACACACTCATATATTACGGATTCGATTAATCGCGATTAATCGTTTGACAGCACTAATTTTAATGAAAATATTTTATCTTGTTGGATATAAATAAAAAAGCTAAACTTTCTGCAATGTAAAGCCATATACATAAGAATATGAATTTCACTTCATCTAGTCTTTCTTGTTTCTGATTTAAACAAGACATGTTGTTGAAACCCAAACCTAAAGCAACCTTTCACATGGAGTACGATATTAAAATCTAAACATACAGTAAATTATATTTTTCTCACTACTGGCATATGTTTGTAAACGTAAACCGCTCCAAAATGTGTAAGATTTATGCATCAAAAATAGTGTTGTCAAACGATTAATCGCATCCAAAATAATTTTTTTATTTAATATTTGTGTGAGTACTGCATATATATTTTATGTATATATTTATATATATATATATAAAATAAACACATACAGTATATAATTTGAAAATTTACATGCATTTACATGTAAATATGCATATACACAATAAATATACAACATATATTATGTAAGCAAAAGCTTATTTTGGATGTGATTAATCGCGATTAATCGTTTATCAGCCCGAATGCCAAGAAGAATAAACTTTTATAAAAAATATATAGCATGTTTATATTCCTGTTGTAGAAGACAAGCAGTTTGGAGAATATTTAGATGGATATAATGACATTATTAATTCTATGTTTATATTTTTAACGATTGGATAAAAAAAAAACGTTCTGCTGCGTAAAACATGTTTTTTCCTGCCTTGCGAGCTCTGCCGAGTTCTTCTGCAAATGCAAATGTAGTCGTTCATGTGCATATTGCCCGTTTCCTAAGCAATTTCTGTGCATATTTTCACAATAGCATGAATTGTTTTAAACTCACGATGCATAAAATCACGGTAAGCCTGAGTCTCTTAAGCGTCCTACAGAAACTGACTGCACATTCCCATTAGCCTGATGCACTCTGCTGCCCAAATTCTTTGCACGAATGCATTTCAAACGTCATCTTTGTGTCCATTTTGACAGTATTGATTTGAATCGGCTCTGCTGTGCTTTGTTCTCAGGTGCATTACAAGAGGGATCCAGGACAGCAGAAATGGAGATGCTGCAGGAGTTTTCCATGCTTTATTTGAACAGCAGCATCCAGAATCATTACGCAAACAACAGTAACGTCACCAACCACACCAGTATCACCTACTATCCTTACTACCAGCACTCTCTACCTGTGGCTGCCGGCCTGACCGTGGCCTACCTCTTCATCTTTCTGCTGTGCATGGTGGGAAACGGCTTGGTTTGTCTGATTGTGCTGGAGAACCGGCAGATGAGAACGGTCACCAATCTCTTCATCCTCAACCTGGCTGTGAGCGACCTTCTGGTGGGC
>QVTF01011543.1:10000-15000 GCA_003573665.1 Oxygymnocypris stewartii | reverse complement strand
CACACACACACCACAACACACACACACTCTCTCTCTCTCACATGCACCACACACACACACACTCTTTCATACACACACTCTCTCACAAACACACACACAGACACACACAAACACACACACTATCTCACTCACACACACACTCTCTCTCTCTCTCACACACGCACGCACACACACACACACACACACCACACACACACTCTTTCGCACACACACACACTCTCTCACACAAACACACACAGACAGACACACACACACATACACTCTCTCTCTCACACACATGCACGCACACACACACACACACACACACACACACTCGTCTCCCTGTGCCGTGTTTGGTCTCTTCCTGAGGATATAAGGAAGCAATGCGCCGCGGATCGATCCAATAGCACTGCAGGGTCGCAGCGATGTCTTCCTGGAGTGGTTTTCTCTCTCTGCTCTCTGCATTAAGTGTGTTGTTTTCCTATCCGACAGACAGACGACGGTTCAGCTGCTGTTATCTTCTGTTTCTCATCATCTGTTGTGTGTGTAACTCCTCTTCACAAACAAATCAAGCTGCACAATATATCCAGATCGTATCAGTATCGGCCTTAATGAGGGTTTCTTAATTGATCATATCCGTCTGGCAGATAATATCAGTTCTGTTTATTATCTTCAGTTCAAACATGTATAATAGTTTAGATATGTTACTATTAAATAGTTCTTCTGCTGTATAGTTTAATGTGTCAGTGCCTCGTTTCCTGTGGTATTTTACTGTTAGTTATTTACTACTATATTTTGAATTTGCTTTTCATTTTTATATTTTATATTTCATTTTAATTTGCTTAATTTCTTTTTTTATTATTATTATTTTTTAGTTTGAGTAATTTTAGTACTTAATTTATTTTAGCTATTTAATTTCTGATTTTCGTTTTTATTTTTCATATTTATATTTATGTCAGATTTATTTACATTTAAAACAATTTTTTTTTTTATTATTTAGTTTTGTTGGCATGAAAAAAACTTCTCATATAATTTGAAAAATGTGATTATATATTTATAAATTATAAATTATTAGTATCAGGTAAAAAAAAACTACCATTCAAAAATGTAGGAAAATTTGATTATTTAAAATAGATTAATATTTGTATTTATAAAATAAAATAATTAATACAAATGTTAAAAAGTGACAGTATAGACATTTATAACGTTACAAATATTTATATTTTAAATAAATGCTTTCTATTAATCTGTGAATCCTGAAAAATAAAATGTATCAGTTTCTACAAAAATATTGTGCAGCACGACTGCTTTCAACATTAATAATAATCAGAATTTTTCTTGAGCAGTATATTATTATGATTTCTGAAGATCATGTGACACTGAAGACTGCAGTAATGATGCTGAAAATACAGATTTGATCACAGAAATAAATGACATTTAACATTCACATAGAAAACATTCATTTTAAAATGCAATAATATTTCAGAGTTTTACTGTATTATTGATCAAATAAATGCTGCACTGGTGAGCAGAAGAGACGTCTTTCAGAAACATGCATTAATATTCCTCGTGTGTGTGTGTGTGTGTGTGTGTGTCTGTCTGTGTGTTGTGTTGTGTGTGTGTGTGTGTGTGTGTGTGTGTGTGTGTGTCTCTCTCTCTCAGGCTCTGATGCGCCCGGGGCGTCTGGACCGTGTTATATTCGTCCCGCTGCCGGACGCAGACACTCGCAGAGAGATCTTCACGCTGCAGTTCAGGAGCATGCCCATCCATCCCAGCGTGCACCTGGAGGACCTGGTGACCCGGACAGAGCGCTACTCCGGGGCAGAGGTGAGAGGTCGCTGCAGCTGCAGGGTCAGAGGTCACGCCATCATTTGCTGAAGTGTTTTCACACTGTTTAGTGATAGTGTGTGTGTGTGTGTGTGTGTGTGTGTGTGTGTGTTTGAGAGTGATAGTATGTGTGTGTGTGTGTGTGTGTGTGTGTGTGTGTGTGTGTGTGTGTGTGTGTGTGTGTGTGTGTGTGTGTGTGTGTGTGTTTGAGAGTGATAGTGTGTGTGTGGTGTGTGTGTGTGTGTGTGTGTGAGTGTGTGTGTGTGTGTGTGTGTGTGTGTGTGTGTGTGTGTGTGTCTGTGTGTGTTTGAGAGAGATAGTATGTGTGTGTGTGTGTGTACTTGTTTATGCTATATTTTAAGGACCTACATGTCCCCACTAGGATAGTAAAACCTGACATTTTTGACATTGTGAGGCCAGAGCAGCTTTACCGAAAATGTATACTTAAATATTATATTTGAAAAATTATATTTCGGAATAGCTTGTCAGTAGTGACTGTCAAGTTAATGTCCATATGGCAGAAATGTACAGTAAAATGCATGCAGGTAGTTCATGACATGTAACCAAACGGACGGTGAATGCTATTAACAGCATTGAGTGTATGGTTTATATCTAAAGATTTTATTTTAGGCAAGTCGTGATGATTTTAGAAGGTTACGTTGATCAAACATAGGCTATAATCAACCACATAACACGTGATAAACTGTAAATAAACAGCTCGTCCTTCACTGACATGCTTACACTCATCTGATTAACAGGTGAAGACATACACTCACAACACACACTCACACACTATCTCTCTCAAACACGCACACTATCTCTCTCAAACACACACACACGCACACTATCTCTCTCATACACTCACTCACTCACTCACTCACTCACTCACACACACACACACACACACCACTCACACACACACACGCACTCACTCACACACCGCACACACACACACACTCACACACTATCTCTCTCAAACACACACACACACCAGACCACACACACCACTCACTCACTCACATCACTCACTCACTCACTCACACACACACTCTCACTCACTCACTCACTCACTCACACACACACAGGACACATGAGTTGGGAAAGTCATCTGAATAAACTCTAGTAAATGTGAAATAATGGCAATGCTCGGTCAAACCACTATAGAGTTATAATGAGCTTTACGGGTTCCAGAGAAAAAGAATGATGTACACATGAGTAGAAATCACCTGCTTGTGAAATAACTCAAAACAAACCAATGCTGAAGAAATGACATTTAAAATAAAACACTGATTAAGTGATGGAAATAAGAATTCACGTTCAGGTTTTTTTTTTTTTTTACTTTAGATCTCATTTTCAATACTTCAATTTGTTTTCTATTATATTCTATTATAAATCGAATAACAATTCACGAGCAATATCTGCTTCATTTTTTCACATTATATCATATCACGTGATATGATATTATATTACTATAAAGAATGTAACTGTTCTTCACGAGTTTATAAAAATATATTTTTTTACTGAATTTCTTGGTAACACAGCACTGTAATAATAATAATAATAATAATAATGTTTCCTCAGATAACCTAAAATGTGCATCATTGACTTGCATCGAGGGTCAAATTAAACATACATAGCACATTAAAGTCAAAAGTTACACTGTTTTGTATAATTATGCGCTGTAAAGGTCTGGAATGAAGAATATTTTTGCTCATTGGTGTTTGGTGATGAGTTTTAAGTTCTTCCACACTGACTGAATCATCATTTCTCTTTGATTCTTGTCTTATACACAGAGACACTGTCATGATAGAATAGAAAAGAGTCCAAACTGTTGCTATAAACATTAGATTCCCTAGAATATCATTATATGCTTAAACATTAAGATTTGTACTCATGGAGATTACTAAAGTAGTCAAACCTTTCATTAGAAGGGGTGCCAATACTTTTGTCAATATAGTGTATGATATAATTTTGAGTATTTGTATATATAGTTTGCTATGCAGTGATGTCTGTGATGACAGGAAGTGCTTCATCTCTGCTGAGTGTGTTGTGGAGGATCTTGCAGCATCAGCACTATATCTGAACCGTTTTCCAGCTCGCTCTGAATGCTGGTCGTTCTCTCAGCGCACAGGAAGTCTCTGCACACTCACTTCCTGCTGTGGTGTGATACCTCTTCTCTGAACTCGCTCTGGCTCTGGATAGCGCTCTGAACCAGACTGTGCTGCTGCTTTAAGCGGGTGGTTTTGTTGGTTAAAAATAGTTTTATAATTATAGGAAATTATTTTGCTGTGTGTTTCTTCTGAACGCTGTGCTAATTTGTGGTCAGGCATTTTGCCATCAAACCACTTCTGTGTGCTCAAAACTGACAGACAGCAGCACGACACACACAGAGAGAGAGAGAGAGAGTGTGTGTGTGTGTGTGTGTGTGTGTGTGTGTGTGTGTGTGTGTGTGTGTGTGTGTGTGTGTGTGTGTGTGTGTGTGTGTGTGTGTGTGTGTGTATGCATGCGTGCGTCTGTGTGTGTGTGTGAGAGAGTGTGTGTGAGTGCGTGAATGTGTGTGTGTGTGAGTGCATGAGTGCGTGCATGTGTGTGTGTTTGTGTCTATGTTTGTGTATCTGATGTGTGCGTGTGTGTGTGTGCGTGTGCGTGTGAGAGAGAGAATGTGTGTGCGCGCGCACGAGAGTGAGTGTGTGTGTGTAAGCGTGCGTGCGTCTGTGTGTGTGTGTGTGAGAGAGTGTGTGAGTACGTGTGTGTGTGTGTGTGTGTGTGTGTGTGTGGACATTTATAACACTATACTATGTGTTATATTACCTTGCCATGAGCTTTCAGAAAGTTGTTGGTGTAAATGGGAACACAAAACTATATAGTTGTAGTTTCCATTCACAGCTGTGGAAGTTGGCCACTATGATGACTCCTGCTTCAGCGAGATGAGTTCAGTCACTAGTGAGCTGTGATTGGCTGCTGGTGACATTGGGGCGGATCTACAGGTTCTGTATCAGAGTCAGAAGCAGGAATGATTGTGTGTTTGTGTGTCAGATCACAGCCGTGTGCAGAGAAGCGGCTCTACAGGCGCTGCAGGAGAACATCTCAGCTCAACACGTGAGCGCCGGACACTTCGACAGCGCGCTGACCGCCGTCACACCCCGGATCCCACAGACGCTCCTGCAGACGTACATCAGCTACCAGCAGAAACA
>QVTF01011543.1:0-7500 GCA_003573665.1 Oxygymnocypris stewartii | reverse complement strand
AACCGGATTCCTTCGGCGTTTTCTCTGGATGTTACGCTCGCGGCCACGCGCTGATTTTTGGCCTCGCTCTGGACATATTGATGGATGTTTGGCACACGGACTGATGGATTTGACATTATGGGAGTCTGTCTGCAGGTACGCACCAGTCCTCTCTCTCTCACACACACACACACACACACACCACACACACACACTCGTGTTAGTTAACGCAGAATCGGGCAGGATTGATGGAGATCGTGTGTGGATCTATGAACCCGGAGCGCTGGGTCTCCACAGGCCGCTGCGCGCAACAAACTCCGTTTATTACTTAAAACTTATGTTCATAATCATATTATGCGCTTCAGGCTGTGTGTGTATGAGTGTGTGCGTGAATACACACAAGGTACACACACACACTCCAGCCCCAGCGGACTTGTTTTCATTCATAAGTTTGCTTTTTCTTGTCGTTCTGCGTTTTTTTTCCCTCGAACGCGTTTTGTGTTTTTACGTATTGATTAATTTGTCAAAGATGCACGGATAAAACAATGCAGTGTTAAAAAAAGAACATAAACAGATGTCTTTTTTGGCATAAAAACGTAAAATTGTGGAATGTTTTTATTGATTTAACGCAACGGTAGCGCATCCGATATTAACGCGACATTTTCTAATCAGTGCTTTTTTCGTTATGCATGCTTCATTTTATCCACCCAATTGATTTTACTCCGTTTGCATGCTTAATTTTACTAGCCCAATCGATGTTATTCGGTTTTGCATGCTTAATTTTATTAGCTCAAGCGATTTTATTCCTTTTTGCATGCTTCATTTTATTAGCTCAAGCGATTTTATTCCTTTTTGCATGCTTCATTTTATTAGCCCAAGCGATTTTATTCCTTTTTGCATGCTTCATTTTATTAGCCCAAGCGATTTTATTCCTTTTGCATGCTTCATTTTATTAGCCCAATCGATTTTATTCCGTTCTCTCCGTTTAAACCGGATCGCCGAAGTCTCGTGACGCGCTTGGAGAAGCGTGTGAAGCTCTGTGTTTGATTTGAAGTCTTCCTGCTCTGTGTGACTCTGCATTTTAATGTTAACCAGCCATACACATGCAAATCAGGACGGGAAGTATTTGCACTTACTTCAGTTGTGTGCTTATTGAGGTCGATACAAAGTCTTGTTAATAGTCAACTCTCTCTCTGCGCTCGGGGGTTAAATGGCTGTGTGAATAGAGAAGGAGAAGAGCTGGGGACCTTCATCACACACACACACACACACACACACACACACACACACACACACACACACACACTCTCTCTTCTGCGGTGGGATTTATGAGCTGTCTCAGATCGTACATCTGCACACGTTCAGTCCAGATCTGCGACTTTAGTGCGTCATGCGTCATATCAGAATAAAGCTCGCGGTGATCGTGCGTCTCCAAACACCGGGGTGTGAATTGTGTCCAGGGGGTTTGACCCACTAATTAAGGCTTGGCCCCCAAAGGAAGTTAAAAACAAAGGCTCTGGGCCTGCGAGTGCGCATGTGTCTGACCGCTTCAGTAAGCACTAGTTAGATGCGTTCTTTACCAGTACGCGCTTCACAATAACGCTCAGTGAACAGTGCTTTAACGAACCATCGGTGACGTGTTACTGGCATCGATGAAGCATCTTTAACTTTCGTTTCCACTAAAGGTGCTATATCCGTTCGTTAGATGTGTTTCAAACTAAGACAAAGTGGTTTGGTAACAATGTACTTGAAGCCTTTATGCTTAATGCATCGTGGTGTATGTTATTAGCATTATATATTTTCATAATAATTTAATATTGTTTGTTACATCGGGAAATGGTTGTTTGTCGTGTGTTTCAATGCTTTATGCATTCTAAAGTCTAGCGATTAATAGTTACAATTATTTACGAATGCATTGCAAAGCATAATTAATGCATCAAAATGTTTGATAATGCATGAAAGTGAACCATTGTTTCTTATTTTAAAGACACATTTTCTGCTTTAAAGGACCTTTAGTGGAATGGGAAAGTACAGGTCCTTCATGGAGCCAATACAAAGTACCTCATTTGAAATGTTCTTCAGTGGCTGTAAAAATAACCTTTCTAGATTGTTTATTTTGAAGCACTTTATGATCGACTTTTATATCATGTCTCCAAGAAAAGTGTTACTGAACAATTTTTGTCTTAACATTATAATAATCGTAAGGTTTCATTGATGTTGAAGGTTCTTCATGAAACCAGTAGATGACAATAAAGAACCTTGTATTGGTCCATTCTTAAAAGAACCATTTTATACGTGTAAAGAAGCACTTTGTCCTCTATAAACCACCTTTAGCTGTTGAACTGATGTAAAGGTTCTTCGAGATGCCAGAAGAGAGCCTTTATTTTTAAAAGTGTGGGTTTAGAGAGAAAAAATACCCTTTTTTTTGTCTAAGTGTGAACTTGAAAACCTTTTCTAAGCTATGGATGCTATTTACACTAAGTGCAGATAGATATAGATTATATTTACACTGTTAAAACAGCTATATTTTCTGCTATTATACTAGCCTACTTATTGCAAATAATGGCAATTATCTACTCCTCGGTATTGTAGTACATTATAAAATAGTATGCAATAATAACGTATTAAATGTAAATTATAATTTGAATTCAAGTTATTAAATCAATGCCACCTTATTGGCACAATAAAGCCCTCCCGACAACTACCCCATACTTTATTTTCAACTTTTGATTTTCATTTTATTGAAATTAAATGCCTTTCCGATACGATATAAGATTTGACAAGGGAGCAAAACAAGTTCAGCAAAAGGTGGGCTTGAATTCGTGTCGATCGCGTCTAAAGCTCATGCTATCGACGTCACTGGAGCTGATGTTTGATGAGCGTCTGTTGCAGTGTTGACTATCCCCATCACACCTGGTGGGCGGAGTTAGTGGAAATAGCCTCTGCCAACCAGACACACAAAACTGGTTATAAGGGTCATTTTTTATGCATCTGAAAGCTGAATAAATGAGCTTTCCTTTGATGTATGGTTTGTTATGATCGGACAATATTTGAAAATCTGGAATCTGAGGGTGCAAAAAAAATCGAAATATTGAGAAAATCATCTTTAAAGTTGATAAAATGAAGTTCTTAACAATGCATATACTAATCAAAAAATATGTTTTGATATATTTATGGTAGGAAATTGACTAAATATCTTCATGGAACATGATCTTAATATCCTAATGATTTTTGGCATAAAATAAAAATGTATAATTTTGACCCATACAATGTATTGTTGGCTATTACTACAAATACACCTGCTGCTTATGACTGCTTCTGTGCTCCATGGTCACAAATAGGCTTAAAATCGATTGCATTAATTGCAATGTTGAGAATGACGTCTCTCTCTCTTGTCTCTCAGGGTGTCAGATGAACGTTGCAATCCGTGTTGTTTGGAGTTGCTGATCGTGTCTCATGGATCGCCACCACGGTCAGCGCGGAGGAAGCCCATCCGGTGCCATCCTTTCCCTGGACCAGATCAAAGCCATCCGCTCATGCAACGAATACACCGAGGGCCCGGCCGTAGCGCGCAGACCGTCCCCGGGGCCGCCGCCACCACCACGCAACGCAGACAAGCAGGAGAGGACTCACGAGGTGATCCTGGTGAACGTGAATAACAACTACGAGCACAGAACGGCACCATCCGCCGGCGCTCAGCAGATCCACCAGCTCCGGGAGCAACAGCAGCGACGGATCGGAGCGAGGCCTGCTAGCGCCGTCGCAGTATCGCGCCGTACAGACTCAGCCCCAAATCTCTGAATGCATCGTATGACGTTCCCCTCAAACAGGAAAACCTGGACTCGGAGCATTTATACATCTGCAGAGAGCTGCGGGAAAATGCAAATGCGGCGAATGCACGGCGCCTCGTCCGCTTCCGGCGCGCCTCGCGTGCAACGCTCAATGCTTGTGTTCGGCCGAAAATGTGGTGGAGTATGGGACGTGCATGTGTTTGGTCAAAGGGATTTTTATCATTGCCTCAAAGGACGATGATGACGTTGGTGACCCTTGCGCCGATCGGCCGTGTTCGCTGTTCGCATCCGCAGTGCTAGGCTCGCGATTCCTGTGCATTGGGACTCATGTCTGCGCTCTTTCCGTGTCTGCGGTGTTACCTGCCTTGCTAAGGGTTGCGTGAAAGCATGCAACTCGTGCCACGACCGCGTGAAGCGGCCTGGATGCCGCTGCAAGAACTCTAACACCGTGTTGGACCTGCAAGCTGCGAACTGGAACCAGACGCCTGGACATGCGCCGGTAAAACCGTCCTGAGAATCGCACGGATTTCTTTAGCTGAAAAAGCTGGTTTTGCTGCTGCAGGATGCGGAAATTGCCGCTGTTATGCAGTTATGTTATGAGCGGCTGATAAGCCCCACCCCTCGCGGGCGGAATAACCACTTATTTGTTTTCTAAAGCTGGCTGCGTTCCACTCCACTTTTTCGCACACTTCCCTAAGCACTTTGCCTCGGGGGAATCCCCGCTGCCATTTTGAAGTGCGTTTCACTTGTGAAGTGGAGGGAAGTTTATACGGAGCGAGTCTGCTTCATATGCACACTTCAATAGACCACAATGCATTACAATGATGATCATAATCATCAAACAACTCTACACTTTTAAAAATAAAGGTGCTTCACGATGCCATATAAGAACCTTTCTGTGTTTCTTGTGGAACCAAAAATGCTTCTTCTATTGCATCGCCGTGAACCTTTTAAGCACCTTTATTTTTAAGAGTGTATAATATATAAATGATTTTTTTTACATTTATAACAGCCCAAGCCATTCCTGTATACTGTATATATAAAAGCTGCACCTAACAAATTCGTAAAGGGAAAATGTAAACAATAAACCAACGGTTCTAAGAGATCAAGGCTTAGGTCGTTTCAGTTCTACATTGAAGTAGTCTGCACTCATGCTACGTAACCAATGACGTACATCTGCGTAAACGAGAGCGAGGGAAGTTTCGAGTAGTGGCCAGGAACGCAGCATTACCTGACTTTATGCAGCTACTATCTAACACGCGACGGTGCTTCGAAACGCCCACCAAACCTGTGAAGGACTCTGTGATATGTAGCTGTCATCCGGACTACAGGCCCATCTTTCTTTCCTTCTCGAAACCTGTATTCATTCATGTAAAGATGTATGTTCAATGCGCGAGAGGACTTTACGGCGATTTAAAAAAAGGAAATGTTCAGACTGTTAAATCTTTTTTATATATTTATTATGTGAAGCTCTATTATTTTATGATATTTATTGCAAAGGACATAGTTACTCATGTCTGAATATAACAAAATATCAACACTTACTGCAACATGAAAGAATGGAGGAACAGATGTTAACTTTATGCAAAAAATATACAAGTTAATGCAAAACGCTCTTGTTTGGTGTCTCATTTCATGTGGAGGACATGTGGAGAGTCAGAGGTAGTCTGTTTATTTAGGATTTAATTATTAAATCTGTGTTGGAAATGAAGATGTGTGTGTTTCTGCAGGACGACGTCAAACATGCAAACTGCTGCTCAGATGTGTGTGTGTTGGTGTGTGTGTGTGTGTAAGTGTATGTGTGTGTGTGTGTGGGGCATGGCTGTGTGTGTAAGTGTGACTGTCTGTGTGTGTTTGTGTTTGGGGCATGGCTGTGTGTCTGTGTGTGTGTGTGTGTGTTTGGGGCATGGCTGTGTGTGTGAGTGTGTGACTGTCTGTGTGTGTTTGGGGCATGGCTGTGTGTGTGTGTGTTAGTGTGTGTTTGGGGCATGGCTGTGTGGTTGTTGTGGTGTGTGATTGTGACTGTGTGTGTTTGGGGCAGGGCTGTGTGTGTGAGTGTGTGACTGTCTGTGTGTGTGTGTGTGTGAGTGTGTGATTGTGTGTGTGTTTGGGGCATGGCTGTGTGTGTGTATGTGTTTGGGGCAGGGCTGTGTGTGTGTTTGGGGCATGGCTGTGTGTGTGTGTGGTGTGTGTGTGTTTGTGGTGTGTGTGAGTGTGTGTGTGTGTGTGTGTGTGTGTGTGGTGTGTGTGTGTGTGTGTGTGTGTGTGTGTGTGAGACTGTCTGTGTATGTGTGTGTTTGGGGCATGTCTGTGTGTGTGTGTGTGTGTGTGTGTGTGTGTGTGTGTGTGTGTGTGTCCACCTGTGTGAGGCTCATAAAGTCTCTCTCTTTGTCTTCTTTTATTGCGTGTTTCCTGCTGTCAGGCGTTTGTGAGCTGCTGGTTTGCCCCCCCGTCGCCTCAGATCTGCCCTTCTCCTCCTGTGCTGCTCCGAGGACTTGTTTTTGGCTTAAAATTGAATCTACTAGTCTGAACTAAAAGATTAAAATACTTGCACAAAGAACTCAGAATTATCTAAATTTGTAGATTTGAGTATTGTCAGCTCACATTCAACCCCAAAATCAAAAGACAGAATTAAGAAATGCAGCCTGTTTTGAGATTTTTGACAATTAAACATTTTCTCCTCAAATTCTCTTTACTGTAAAGAAAATAAATAAGCATTTATACACATCATAGAATTTGATGTTCTGAATTAACTTTTTTTTTATAATAGATAAAGTCTTGAATGTCCAATTCTATAAGGTCCTAAAAAAACATTATTTTCTTGCTATATATATTTGTTGGAAATGTGTAAACTAAACTTCAGGAAGTGAGTGTGTGTGTGTGTGTGTGTTAACAAGGAAGCAGCTCAATAGACAACAGGCAATAAGAGCGAAACACTCTTCCAAATGGAGTCGTTAAGTGTGTGTGGTGTGTGTGTGTGTGTGTGTTTGCTCTCTGCAGGAATGCACCTTTTGTTGTTGTGAATTGCTTTGTGGATTAGTCGCCTGTCTGTTTCCTGGACCTTCAGAGAAGTGTGGGGTCCATTTGGCTCTGATTGCCTCACAGGACACCATAAAACACACACACACACACATACACACACACACACAGACACACACACAGACACACAACACACACACACACACACACACACACGACACACACCACAGACACACACACACACACACCACACACACCACACACACACACACACACAACACACACACACCACACACACCACACACACACCCACACACACACACACCACACACAACACCACACACACACACACACCCAACACACACACACACCCACACACACACACACCCATACACACACACATACACACACACACACACACACACAACACACACCCACAACACCCCACACACACAACACACAACACCCACCACACACCACACACACAAACACACCACACACAACCACACACAACCACAACCACCCACACACCACCACACACACACACCACACACAACACACCACACCAACACACCACACAACACACACACCACACCACCACACAACACACAACACCACACACACACACACCCCACACACACACACACACACACACACACAACCACAACACCCACACACACACACACACACACCACACAAATACACACACACACACATACATACACAAATCCTCTCACACACAGACACTCGC